>APFE030595014.1:4593-72631 GCA_000404065.3 Pinus taeda | reverse complement strand
GGGTATCTTTCACCTCTAGTTACCTCACATTAATATGTCAATCCGGGAACGTCTGGTTATTTCAAAGAGTGTCTCAGTCTGAGGCTTAGCACTTGCTAGAGTAATGCTTGTAGTACAGCTATTTAAAAGATACGAAAGTAAATCAATGCAAGTCTACAACTTAACTACTTCAAAAGACCAAATCACACCAAATATTGCATCAGCCAAAGGTTCGGTAGCAATAACCCATCCTTTCCATAACTGATGAGAACAGATCAGAGGTCTGGGAGCCAAATAGCAGATGCTGGCTCACTACAGCCTGAGACCTTTCTTAATGAAGAGAAAGGAAATAGCTAGTAAAGAAAATAGCAATGGAATAGAACATCACATCAGCCAGGGGCTTGGTAGCAATAACACATCCCTTCCATAGCTGATGGGAGCAGATCAGAGGTCTGGGAGCCAAGTAGCAGATGCTGGGGCTCACTACATCCTGAGACTGTCCTTAAGAAACAACAATTAGCAATCTGGAAATGGAACAACAATTGAAATGGAACAGCAAATAAAATGGAACGGCAAATAAATGGAACAACAATTCAGAAATGGAATAGCAGTTGGAATAATCAGTAACCAAGTTCCTCAAGCTGTAATTCTACTTAATCTTTCCAATCAAAACATCAATCCCCCATTATTAAATATGTGCACATACAATGGAACAACACTACCGATCAAAATCTTAGAAAGACAACACCCTCAATCTGCTTCTGTTATTGATCTAAATAAACACATATGATTGCATCTCAAGATGAAGAACGGTAATATTCAATAATCATGTGAAAACAGACCTTTCAAGATAAATTGTTATAATGCTAAACACAATCGTGATGAACCCTGTAATAGAGTGACAGTGTCCTGTAGAAATTAATCAATACGTAAAAGATTGACACAGCATCAATATAAAGTTCAGGGACGCGAGACTAGTTAATCATAACAGAGCATGTAATAGAATATTCTTAAAACACAGCAGGTTACCAGATTGCGTCTATGAACCAACCACACAGAATCCACGCGTAATGGTACAAGAGCAAGTGTCCTCCAGGGCTGGGCCCTTAGCCTCCACGGGTACACTGCTTAAGATAGATCCAGGCTCAAAGATAAAAGAGTGAACAAGTCTGTATTAAGACATGCAATAAAATTACAGGAACTCAAGTCTTCAACGGAACATAAAGATCATAGTCCTGATCTTCCTTAAAAGAAATTACATCCAGATCCTCCCCTGTAGCCAACTGTGCTATCCCTTTTATAAGGAAGATGGCAGAGATATCTAGATACAGAAAATAGATAAAATAGCGATCCCTCAGGATCTAAGATCCTGAGGGATTCGTAGAATCATTAATATTGCGTCACTTCTTTCCTTTTCTACTCTGTGCTAGTATCTCCGCGTCCTTTCCTGGGTTGATCCGTTTTGATCTGGTTTGCTTCCGGTCTCTTGTCAAAGGGACAACAGTTAGCTCATCCTTGTTTTTACCTTTAGAATGGCCACCTTCCATTTTTCCTCCCTCCTGCACATAGAAATGACGATTATCAGTGTTTCTCATTAATCTTTCATGTTTCATTATAAATTCTTATCATTATCTAAATTTCCCATGCAAAAGGATTTTGAGTTTTAATAAAAAGATACCAAAATGACCATCGAAACATACCTTCCTTGGTACTCCACACACCCCCCAGCTTACCCTTTTTCATGGCCTCATGAAAACATTGTAGTTGACATGCAGAGCGGTTAGGGAGTAGGCTGGAGATGGAATCTCGTGTGGGGACCTACACCCATGATGCGAAACTAAATGATCAAAGAAATCGCTTGTCTGGCCCTCGGGCATCTCATACAGGGCTTGGTATCCGGGTGCAGGATGCCAAATGATTGGACTCCGGAACCTATATCCTAACCAGGATGGCCCTGCCCTCAAAACAAGTTCGCCATAGAGGGGGAATTGGTTAGCAGCAAGCTTAAAACTTTCATACTTAAATGACTCTCTGAGTTGAATATTCGGATTAGATACTCGATATCGAAATTTGGTTGCTTCAACGGCAAGGTCTTTAATAGAAGAAAAGAATTCAAGCCCTTGCCGAATGATTGCTTCATGCATGGGTCCTAATGCTTCAATCACTCCTGGAGCCCTCATGAGAATTTTATGACTTCTCCATAACTGTTCTGGGTCTCTAGGCTCAGCTCTTACCCATAGATATAATCTGTTTTCTTGCCTATGAAATGCATTGTAGGCTTTAAGCCATTTAATTTGATTGACTACAAATGAAATAAATGCTTGTAATTGAATATCACCAACAAAAGGGCCATGGTTCAGCTCGGTCTCTTGTTCTAGTACAAGGTTATGTAGGTAAAATTCACACAATAACCTTTGCACTTTTACCCCATAATGTTTACAGTAATTTATAAAATCATTTATAGTGTTAATTTCTATGGGAGCACCTGCCTTAACAACCTTCATTTTCAATTGTAAGTACCTTTCCATTAGAGACAGGGCATAGTTTTTGGCAGGGGCTCTACATGCTAGGACATCATTGTATAGAGCACATAAGGTATACATCTGTTTAATAACTATATCTAATCTACGGGTTACCTTGGCAACTTTCTCTTGTTCCTTTCGCCATCCTTCGAAGGATTGGCTTTCAGACAGGTTGACGTTCCTTAACTGCTGCTGTAATTCCTCATATTTTTCACGGGGGACTGTTTGCTCCTTGAGCTTTTCTGCTTCTTGCTGGGCCTGCTTCAAATGATGGTGAAGGGTTCTTGTTTTTGGGTCCTTTTTCCATGCATCCGTGGAGGCTGGGAGCTTTACTTGGAATTTCTTATTACGCTGCTTTGAATTCATAAACCTTATTACTCCCGAAGGTGGTGCCTCCATCTGAACCATCTTATCATCTTTTTCTTTTTTAACACGAACTCTAGCCCACTGTTGTTCCTTTTCAAAAGGAACAATAGTCTGTTCTTCTGTTTCAATTGGAACAGCAGTTTGTCTTTCTGCTTCATTAGGAACAGCAGTTTGGCTTCTATCAAGGTTTTGAGTAGTGGAACGGCTCCCAGTCCTTCGCCTCCTGTTCTTATGGGGTCTTATTGGTGTGGCTGAACCTTTTCTTTTTGAGGTCCCTTCCCCCCTTTGTCTTGCTTTTAGAATCCTAATCTGTTGGCGAAGCCTGACTATTACGTTTAACAGTGTCCCCTTTTCCTTTTGTAATTCCCTTATTTCCATCAACTTCTCAGAAAGAACAACAGACTGCTTGCTGTGGGTTGGACTGTGGCTAATTTCCTGATTTTCTTCTTGAGGTGGCTGTTCTGGGGTAAGAACCTTGCTTGGCTCTGTTGTTTCTTGGGCCAATTCCTCTTCTGCCCTTATTTCCTCCGGATTTTCCTCTGGTTCCTTTTCACTAGGAACGGGCTATTCCTGCTCGACATTTTCTGTTACCTTCTCATTATGAACGGGTAAATTTTCTACTTCTGCTTCTTCTATATGCACTTCCTTGGGTGCATCTTTCTCCTGGGTTTCTTCTTTGGCCTGGAGGTTGGATGGACTAAGGGGTTGGCCATATTCGCCCATATTGGCCAAAATGTTGACCAATTCATCTTCCCCTAACATGTCCTGTACTGGGCTTCCTCCCTGCTGTTCCATTCTTTCCTCCTGCTCGGGCTGTTCAACTTCTTTTTTCTCGTCTCCTTCTTCTTCAGTCTGCTCATCATGTTCTTCTTCTCCTCCTGTAGTTTGCTCTGCCCTTTCTTCTTCTTCTCCTATTTCTGCCTTTGCAGACTGCTCTTTTCCTTCGATGTCTTCTTCTTCCGTTTCTGCCTCGGTAAACTGCTCTGTTTCCTTGTTGTTTTCTTCCTCTGTCTCTGTCCCTGCAGACTGCTCTACATCCTCGTTTCTTTCTTCCTCTGTATCTGTCTCCACAGATTGTTCATCTATGATCTCTATTGCTTGGCTCGTGCGAGCCCGGGGTTTCTTCAACTCTGCTTGTAACCCTGCGAGCCTCGCCGACTTTCTACGTTTTTCTGGTTGTTCAGATGTACCAGCGTCATGCTTCCGCTTTTCGGGTCTTTTTTCAGGTTGCTTTTCAGATTGTTTTTCAGCTTGCACTTCTGTGCAAGCGTCCTGCTTTCGTTTCTCTGAATGTCGGGATGTGCTATCAATTCGTTTTCTTTTTTCTGGGCGTCCAGATGTGGCCGTTCCTTTATTGATAATATCAATTAGTTCTTCCCAACTGCTCTGCTATTGGGTGAGACTATGATTCACTATCAAGCAAATTAATCTGTGGTGTCTAACCACAGATTCTACGTGTTGTGCCTTTTTCATACTTCGTGCCGCATCATGCAATAGCGAATTTAGCAATGCAGGTAAATTCACAGAACATTTTTGTTTTAAGACAGCTAGGAGTTTAAGATGTCGTGGTCTTACCATGTCTTTTCTTCCCTCGCAAGTAATGTAGCTCTGGATAATTTTCACTAATTCTGCCCATGGTTCTCCTATCATTGCTGGTAGCACCCCCTTTCCTCGGACTGTCAAATTCTGGCCCTCGTCCTAAAAGATTTCCACAATCTTCTGTAGCCTTTCCTTCTTTATTGTCCATACTGGTCCCATGGCCGGTAGTCCTATGACTTTTGCTATTATGTCGTCAGTGACTGCTATTCTCTTTCCTCTTACTGTGGAGTATTCTTCCTATAGGTTCTGTAAAAATTCCTTCGCTATAGTTTCATTAGACTCCTTCAGGCGGTTGAGATAGGTCAACCATCCTGCTCTCTTCAGGATTCTTCAGGCTGCAGCCGAAACAGTTAATGTTTGTTGTTCTCGGTGGACTGACCTTCCTCCCATAGCTTCACTTGCAAATTCTCAAAGGAACAGGAGCTTTTCGTTGAAACGCAGAGAAGCTGGTGGCGTATTTCTCGTTCAAATTCAAATGTAACGGCGTATGCAATGGAAATAGCTTCGAACAGCAACTCATGTAGAAGAAAACAAAAATGGAAAATGATCATACCGTTGAGCCGTGCTGTGCTCGAGTACAAAATCTTCTCGAATAACGGACTGACATGTGCTTTGGGGAATGATGAGGTTACCTCCCCCCCGCAATGTGATAGGCTATCCCAGCCGTCAAATAAAGGAGCAGCGTCTGCTCTGCCGCGAGGCCTTTATGGAACAACTTATGAAAATATGCCATGTCCACAAAAACAGTCTATTACTGAAATCGAGGCAGAAATTTAGATCGCTTTTAATACATAAGCAACTGCGGTGAGTTGATGGAAGTTCGGGGATAAGACATTTGCCATAATTAGCGAGTCTCATGCGGTCACTGTCACTAGCTCTGTAATGATTGGCGGTAATAGATAGTCATGCGCTATATGGTTGGGTAATTAAATTAATTATCACGCTATAAGAAACAAGAGGATATAATTTCCTTACCCATTGGTGTAAAAGTTACAACTTCAATGCCATTAATAGAGCTCTGCTGCCGACAGGTGTCCATAACCTTGGCAGAGTTGTTTGTTTCACCCCGGGAACCATAGTCCTTTGTGTATGCCAGGCAGTGTTATATAATGTCAAAATTGTAGGCCACTATGCAGGCTTGGTAACCAGTTAATCATAGTGCCATTCACGAGGAAGGAGCGAATAGTGGGCAGGTCGGCTCGTGGTGAGAGCTCTTGTTCCAAGGGTTATCTATTTTGATATACCTTTTGGACCATTTCCCAGGTGTGGTGGCCATAGTGGGAATGCCACTTCGCTTCCATCCTGATGATCATGGTAGGCCAGCTCGTAATGAGACTCCCATCCTCCAATTTGACAATTGTTTTTTTTTAAAAACTGCTTTGCTTGCTTCTTTTTCTTGATTTTAGTAGAGAGCCTTTCCTGTTTATACACGAAGGGTGGTTCAACACTCCTTAAGAGTAGGAATGGTGGAAGAAGTCTTAAAATCCCAATAGGAAGGTATAGACCCTTTGATCTTATTGCCGAATGATAATCATAGGTAAAAAGGGATCATCATGATAGAGATAACCAATCAGAACAGAGTTAGTAGAACAATGGCAACAAAAGGTAATAAATAAGCATATATTTTCCTTGCGTCCTTTTGGAAATTCAGGGCAGTTACTTATAAGGACAACGATTTATGATTTACTGATTTCCGTATACTATGCTTTTGTTTCCATCACATAAGTGGATAGCTGTATTCCGAAAGACTCGAAAGAACATTAGTACTAAGCATCCTCTAGAAGGAACAAGTTGTTTTAAAACATATGAATAGTGTTGTTTTCAAGGAAGGGCACAACAATAGTTGTTTGTTTGGAGAAAGGAATGTTACACAGTAATTTGTCACCATTGGTCACCGTCCCTGTTACCCCTGTTTTCGTACATTGGAGGATACATTCCGGGACCTGTGAGCAGTGACATAGCCTAAAAACACTTGCATTATGTTCCCCTGAGTATGTACTTCATGTTCCCTGAAGACACCTTCTGCAAATTATCCTTGAAAAGTGCCCTTTTTCCATTGGCGCAGGTACACAATGTCTTATCCGCGCCAATCACTGAGATCCTCAAAAGGGGGTGCGCCCATTGGCGCTCTGTCCTAGAACAACACTCGCGCCAACCAAAATTGGTAATGATTTTTGGGAAACGCGCACCCATATGTTTTTTCCTTTCAGATCATGAAGTTTTTGAGGGAAAATCCCATCCGATAGAGGTCGAGAGTCATCATCTATCCTTGACATCTATCCTCAGTGGCTTTTCGGAGATAATGTCGATCCACAATGGGCGTCCTGGTGCATTGAATCTTCCTCCCTTCTCCATTTATAAAAGTCTGTTCTCATGCATTAGGCAAGCGAGTTTTCTGAGAGTTTTTGGGAGTTCTGGAGGAGTTCTGGAGGGAGTCTTGAAGCATAGGGTGGTTATGTTGCTGGAATCCTGAGAGAGAGAAGGTCTATTGCAAGGCATATATAGCTGCTCGCCCAGCCAGAGAATAGGTTCAACGTCAGAACCTTGGTTGTATCTTTCTCTGCCTATTATTCATTAATACATGACTACTGTTATGGTTCCATTCTCATTTGTCTTATGATGGTTAATGTGAATTACATCCTTTCTGACTGATGTATAGTTGCTTTTACTAGATTTTACGCTTGTGTTTGTCTTCTCTTTGCTTGTGCAGGTGTTCGCCCACGAGGATAGTGGAGGATTGTGATCGGCTGGAGCGAAGGAGCGAGAGTGGCATCTCTTCGTCAAACATAGCGCTGGAATCCAAGTAGGTGTTCTTTACCCACTTGTTAATTGCAACTAGGAGCTTGCAGAGTAGCATTGATTGATTGTTGCTAGACCCCTTTTGGGCTAGTAGGGATCGCCTCTATCCGTAGAGGGGATTTACCTCTCCAACAATTTGGCGACTCCGCTGGGGACGCTTGCATGTCTCTTTGTGGTTCATCCTTGTTTTTGGATTTGATTATTGCTTTCTTGTCAAGGATTGGGGATCAGTTTGCTATTGTTGGTTTCCTAGTTCATCCTGGGAACTGCTTTAATTGTCTTAGAAGCCTGTTGCCTTGGTTTGGGGATTTTTGGTTCGTTTTTGCTTGTTTCTTAGCCTCAGCGCGTTTTATTTCAGAACAGTTGCACTGACATCGCACATCTGTTTCTTTTCTTTTCCTGTCATCGCGCTTATACATTTAACAGTCGCACTGACCTTGTTTTCGGGCCAGCGCTCTTTATCCGTGTCCTTCCGCGCTGACAGCGCAAAGTTGCTACAGGCGTTGCCTTGTCATCGCTTTGTTGCTGAGGGGTCACCCGCGCTGATCCTGTAAAATTCTTTTTTGACCAAATTTGCCTCCTGAACCTCTTGGTTTGGCTGTCCCCCGCCCTTTCCACTTGCTTTGTGACTTGTTTTATTTTGTCTAAGCTGTGACATGCTTGCTTGCGAAGCCTTGTTCTGCGAGGGTTCGTTTGTTGCTTGTTTTCGGTTTTTGCAAAGCCTTCCTTTTCGCTTTCATTACTTGGTTTGCATCTTGCCTTAACTTTTACGATTGCTGGAGTGTGTTGAATCGTTGCTTGTCTAGTTTCGAACTCTTATCCTCCGGGTGTTCGCGTTTCTCCATTGATTTCGCACTTAAACCCTAGGGCATCTAGTGGCCGTATGTGTCAAGCCTCCCGTTTGGGATCTTGTGTTCTTGGTTGACTAGCCAACTTCGGATTTGTTTTCACATTCGTTTGGTGATTGTTCAAAGTGTTTGGTTGTGTTCCAAGTGATTTGCCTTCCTCCTTTGAATTCCTTGTCGTCTTGTTGAGATTAGATTACATAGCTCATAAGCCCTTGTTTTCCTTTGATTTGGGAAACTTGTTTTTAGTGACTTGGGAATTGTCTTGTGTTTGCATTGAGTGATTTTAGTTCTTTCACTTAGTGTTGCTATCTCTCTAATTCATTTTAAAATCACTTTTATGCCATTGAAAAGAAAAGCAAACTAGTGTCCTTTGCATTTAATAGTTGAAAGGAAAAGGACATTTCGTTGTTTTGTGCTTTCAAAAGAAAAGTTTCATTTCCTTGCTGTTAGTTGCATTAGGTTGTGTGATTGCTTGAGTTCGTTTTTGTTTGATTGAAAGATTCCTAACCTTCTCATAGTTAGAATTCATCGAACAAAATGATGTTCTTTGGCATATAGTTGCATTTAAGTATTTTTGAGAGATCATACGGTAGGACCTGGAACCAAAACTTAATTCGAGATCAACCGTAAAATAAACCAAATTTATCTAAAAACGCATTGGAATTTAACGCAAATATCTAGAGGTCTAGGCTAGAGATGTGTTCCGGCGTCTTTAAACCTAGTAGCTTACCGTTGAGTGGTTGGGTGATTCCTCCACGGTGAAACAATAAGTGCTAGTACGGATTGGGCTCCCACGTACCGTTGCGTATATATGGGGAGACTCCATTAGGCTTGCATCCTTTATCCATAGGAAGCCGAGTCTGCCGCCTTGTGAACCGTAACGCACCGAACATAGCATTCAGGAACATTGATTGCAGTACGTAAAGTCCTTGGTTCTCATACCA
Source organism: Pinus taeda (assembly GCA_000404065.3). Taxonomy (NCBI): domain Eukaryota; kingdom Viridiplantae; phylum Streptophyta; class Pinopsida; order Pinales; family Pinaceae; genus Pinus; species Pinus taeda. Next base: position 63,574 of record APFE030595014.1, on the reverse strand, counting down.
TTGCCAAGGTGTATAAAGCAGTTTTACGGGTTGCTTGGTAAACCCTTTGCTTAGAATCTCCAGAGTAGTCACTTTTGATTCTTTTCAGACTCTCTAAAAGAAAAGGTGTAAGTGAGCGTCTTATCACTTCGTGTTCATTAAACATTCGAAGTAGATAGAGTCATCTTTTTGTCCTTTTCTCGACTCTCGAAACATGAAAAGGTCAAGTTCAGTTCCTGTGTCTTAAAAATTCATTTGGCCACGATAACGCTACCCGGTTATATCTTGTGTGCATTTAGTTTTGAGTAGGTTTTATCGTTAGTTTCCTTAGGGTTTTTGTTTGATCATCCTGGCGGATCCATCAACTCCATCTTCGATCCCAAGTGACGAAGGGTCCCCATCTTCTGTTGCCCCTGAAACTCCGGTTTGTGAGGCTTTCCCCATTGTTCCGAGCATCCAACCGTTGAATTCTAGAGCTCCAGAGGACGATTTTTACGAGTTCTTTTACAACCCTATTTGGGAGCCCTCTGACAAGGATTATCTTGCCACTCCTGTCGGTGCCCCATCTCCGATGGCCTCCTCCGATATGGGCGACGCTTCTCCAATGTCTAGTGGCCAGTCCGTTATGTCGAGTATAGATACTCCCATTCCGGCAACATCCCCCATCATCTCTATGCCCTACACCGTTACATCTTTGGGTGTCACAGTGCCGGCGTGCTACAGATCTTTGAGGGATGCTATGAACTCGGCAGCTTCCTCTTCCATTTGGGATCAAAATGTCGTCCCTACCACAGGACCATTTGTTTCCCAAGTTCATCATACTGCTGTTACAGCAGTTCCATCCAATTCGACCGTTTGTGTCGCGGCGTCGACTCCAGTTGTTAGTACGGTCACAGCGTCATCAGCTGTCACTTCTGCCACAGGCCCATCTCGAGGTCCAACGCAAAGTGGTCAACCGTCACCTTCTTCTAGAGTTTTTCACCCCGCAAGTGGTGCTCCTCGTGCTTCCAATTATATGACGGAAGAGGAGGCCTATTTTGAATACTTGCGTAATGTCTAGAACCCAGAGGGCCAAGGCCTATACTATGATGCCGAAAATCATTATTTGTACACCTCCTTGCCTCAAATTCCTTATGATGAGATTTCTGTTCCGTTGAACGTGGATTGGGGCACCACTGGGTATGGTGGCGGCCAGTACCATCCGGGACAAGGACAACAAGGACCACCCTACCAGGGTCAACAGCCCTACGTGAAGCCTAATCATGGGCAACAGTATGCTGGTCAAAATTACCCAGGTCATCAGGGAGGCCCACAAGGACAACCCAATCAGGGACAACCTTTGGTCTCTAGTGGTCCGGCGTTTACATATCTTGGGCAACCTTCAGGAAACCCGGGACAACCCAACGCCCAAAAAGGTCAACCAGGTACCCAACAAGGCTACCCTTCGGGGCAACCTTATGGGAACCAGGGACAACCCTATGGGCAACAAGGTCAACCTGTAAACCAGCAAGGTAACCCTTCTGGGCAAGGGGGCCAGCCTTACGTGCAGTAAGGCCGGCCTACCGCTCAACAACCATCTGGTCAACAAGGACAAACCTCGGTTGCGCAAGGGCATCCCCTCACTCAGCAAGCTCGACCTTCTGGGCGAACGGGGCTGTCTCAGATCCGACTAGGACAACCTTCTGGCCAGACGGCTCAGCATGCAGGCGGGTACCAATCCCGACCTCCTCTTGCAGGTGGGTATAAATCCTGGCCTCCGTATTCAGGTGGGTACCAATCCCAACCTCCTTACTCGGGCGGGTACCAATCCCAACCTCCGTACTCAGGCGGGTATCAATCCCAGCCTCCGTACTCGGGCGGGTATCAGACCCAGCCTCCATATTCAGGTGGGTATCAGGCCCAGCCTCCTTATTCGGGTGGGTACCAATCCCAACCCCAGCATTCAGGTGGGTATCAATCCCATCAAATGCCGCCTGGTTCTTAGGCTCAGTACGGATACCAGCAACCCCAGGGGCAAAATCTGTATACCCCGTACCAGAATTACCAACAGCCGCAGGGAAATCCTTATCCGAATTATCAACAACCTCCTGGCCAGTATGGTAACCAATGGGGCGTTGGGGGGCATAATCAGCAACCCGGTTCCGGGAACAACCCCTATGGACAAAATCCTACTGGACAAGGCCCTTACGTACCTGGTCCATCAGGACAAGGACAATGGGGGCAACCAGGAGCCGGATGGAATTCTGGTTCTACCTCGTATCCGGCACAGATGTCGTTTAATCCGCAGCTACCATTTTTAGCCACGTTGGAACTGCCCGATGTGTCGAAGTTGACGAATGATCCCATTCTACACGATCCACAATGGCCACCAGTTCCTACTAAAATACCTAGTGATTTTCCCAAATTTGATGGGAAGGCCGGAGAGGCCCCCCAAGCTCATGTGATGACGTATCACTTATGGTGTTCGTCGAATTCATGGCTTGATGACTCGATCCGACTTCGCCTCTTTCAGAGGACCCTCACTGGTTCAGCAGCTAAATGGTATATCGAATTGGCTCATGCATCTTTTCATGATTTCAATTCGTTGGCTATGGCATTTTTGAATCACTTTCAGTTACCCATTCGGTATGAGACGGGGACTCACCTCCTTACGTATCTTAAGCAGAACACTGCTATGCATATCTCAGATCATATTCATGAATGGAGAAGGCGTCGTAGGTTAATCAAGTTCTGGATACCTGATTTTCTCCTCACCGATTGGTTCACAACCTCCTTTGTCCCCAAGATTGCGCGAGACATTGCTATGGGGGCATGCATAACTGAAGAGCAAGCGATCGTGTGCGCTTAGTACCTAGACTTAGTCTATTCTCAGTTTGGTACTTTGTATGATTATTTGCCAGACGCCCCTAGGCCTGGTACATCCAAGGCTCCGCCCAAACCATCTGTCGATGGAGTCATTAGCTCTGTAAGCCAGGCCTCTAAAAAGTCATCAAATCCTGGGAAGCAAAAGTCGAGCACATCCAGCGAAAACACTTCCCAGGGTGTTGTAATTTCCGGCAACACTTCCAAGGTCAATGCCGTTCAGTCCACCACGATGGGCAAGACCTCGAAAGGCAAGAAAAAGGAAAATGGGAAAGGGAAAAATAAGTCCGATCAACCCAAGCAGGAATCATCTAAACCTCCTGCCGAGGAAGGAGCTAAGCGCAAGCCTAAGTATCCTTGCCTCATTTGTGAGGAAGACTACTACACTAAGGACTGCCCTAGGTGGTCCAAAGTTAGTCGGTTGTTGAAAGGTGCTCAAGGGATCCCTGTTTTTCTGAAAGAACCCTTTCCCTCTCAACAAACCCAGATGGTAGCTGATCCTTCTTCATCTTCTCCCTTTGGTTCCCAGGTCTTCATGGCTGGAACGATTGCTATTCATGTATCAACTCGAGCTAAGGATTATCCGTCGTCCGCCGGGAAGGAGCCAGAGGTTCCCTCAAGTGCTCCTCTGTCCATCTCTGGTCCTCTCCATATCGAGAGACCCAGTGTCGAGACGACAATCCGACCCCCTCCCAAAGGGGTACTCAGGAGGTCTTCCTATAACCCGAATGCTCGTGCTACCCAACACTATAGCATCGTGGAGGACTTAGCGCAGGCTCTGTCTGCCATGTCCGCCTTAGAAGTCCTTCAAAGCTGCCCCCCCGAGAGGAAGTCCCTGCTATCGGCCATCGGTGGCATCGACCCAGCGGACTCGGATTTAATCACTTTCGACCTCGAGAGCCATGTTCCTCGACTGCCTCATCAGATAGCTTTCCTCATTGAAGTCGTCATCAATTCTAAAACGATTCATCGTACAGTCATTGATGAGGGCGCCTCAACCTGCATTATGTCTATCGCATGTTGGAAAGCCATCGGGTCTCCGACGTTGAGTCAGTCCCCGACGACCTTAGAAGCCTTCGACGGGAGAGAATCTCGACCGTATGGTATCCTTCAACGGCTACCGATTACCTTAGAAGGGAAGACTGTAGAAGTTGAAGTTGAGGTTGTAGATGCGAATCTTACCTATAACCTCCTTCTGGGCCGGAGCTGGACGTACGCTATGCATGCTGTGGCTTCGTCCCTCTTCCGTGTCATTCGTTTCCCTCATCAAGGGAAAATTGTCACGGTCGATCAACTCTCGTTTTTCGCTTCCTCTTCTGAGGGAAATGTACCCTTCGTTAAGCATACCTCAGTTCCGTATGAAAATGTGGGAGTCGGGCTCTTCAAAGAACCCGCCCTTATGGGTGTTTTTTCCCTCCCACCTCCCAACTTCGCCTCGATCTCTATGATCTCGGTTCGTTCTGATCCTTGGATTCTTCCTTCCATCGACCAGATAGAACCTTGGGGCGAGGTGATGCCATTAAGTCCAACCGAGCTCAACTACATTGAAATTGTCGCTGCATCGGCCTCTCCTGATGAACCCACCGTCACGAGTGGGGCTCTTGACTTAGATGATTTTCCCCCTTGGTTAGGAGAATACACCTCCTCGGATCCATTGAAGGAAATATTTCCTTTCGATGAGGCTATTATAGAGACCATGTCTCTGGACGAACGTCCGTGGTTTCCTCTTCACCACCGTTCCTCCTTTCTCCCTACCTTTCAGGAAACTCTCCTTTGTCTTGAGCGGTTTGCTTCATGTCTCCCTTCTCAACCCCTTCAGACGCCCATTCAGATTTATCACACAATGTCTGAAGGAAATTTAGGGAACATCATGCAAACGCAACCAATCGACATCTCTGTTAAGGTAGGGATCGTCGAGAACATTTACATAGGAGTCACCTGCACTCTTGAGGAGATTCAGGTTTATATCACTCTTTTTCGCGAATTTCGCGATGTCTTTGTATGGTCCTATGAAGAAATGCCCAGTATTGATCCATCTATAGTAGTGCACAAGATACCAACATATCCCGGGGCCAAACCTGTTCGCCAGCGTTTTCATCCCGTGCACCCCCGTAAGGCGGCAGCCATCAAAGCAGAGGTTGAAAAGCTTCTTAAGGCGGGATTTATGTATCCCATCCCACTGACAGAATGGGTTTCAAATATCGTCCCTGTCGACAAAAAACAGGGCACCATTCATGTCTGCGTTGACTACCGTGACATTAACAGAGCTTGCCCAAAGGACAACTACCCTACGCCATTTATTGATCAACTCATTGATGAGTGTGCGGGTAGCGAGATATATTCTTTTATGGATGGATTTTCTGGTTACAACCAAATCAACATTGCTCCGGCAGATCAACACAAGACAACCTTCATCTATCCCTGGGGCACCTTTGCCTATAAAAAGCTCCCCTTCGGCCTCAAAAATGCCGGCGCTACTTTTCAACGTGCGATGTCGTATGCTTTCCACGATATCAGACACATCGTACAGCCGTATCGGGATGATCTCCCCGCTCATTCAGCTAAACGCGCGGACCACCCATCACACCTTCGTGAAATCTTTCTTCATTGCAGACACTATAATATCCGCTTAAATCCGCACAAATGTGTCTTTTGCGTGGAATCAGGTCGACTGCTCGGGTTTATCATCTCCCGAGAGGGCATCCGTATGGATCCCCTTAAAGTCGAGGCAATTGTGAATCTTCCTCCCCCTGCAACTTTGCGGCAATTACAGAGTTTGCAGGGGAAAGCTAATTTTTTAAGGTGGTTCATACCAAACTATGCCGAAGTGGCAAAGGGTTTTACCCGGTTACTGAAGTGTGACACCCCATTCCGATGGGATGCCATATCCGAGGAGTCATTTTCTCATCTCAAAACCCTCCTGGTTTCCGCCCCTTTGTTGCGGCCTCCAAATTACCATCGTGACTATACGCTCTATTTGGATGCTTCCGATACCACTATCGGCATGGTTTTGGTTCAGGATGACGATGATGGCATCGAGCATGTCATTTATTATCTTAGTCGCAACTTACTAGACACGGAAACTCGATATGCATATGTCGAGAAGTTGGCTCTCGCCACGGTTTGCGCTGTCCAACGCTTCCGTCACTACATTCTGTTGCGTACTACTACGGTGATTTTAGATTGTAACCCCATGACCTACATTCTTTCACGACAATTGCTGGGGGGCAAGTACTCAAAGTGGATAGTGATCCTCCAAGAGTTAGACTTGGAATTTACTGTGGCCAAGTCCAAGCAATCACTTGTTTTTGCTGAACTGCTATGCTCCTTGCCATCCGCCGCTACTTCCTCGTAGATAGAGGAGTCAATTCCAGATGAAACTCTTTTCCTAATCAGCACCCTCGATCCATGGTATGGGGACATAATTGTCTATTTGCAGACGTCCTCCTTCCACCCCGAAACGTCGAAAGATGCTCATCGACGGATTCGTCACCAAGCTCAGCCTTATCGCATAGTTGGGGACACCCTGTACCGCCTTGGGGTTGATTTCGCTTTTCGTCGGTGTCTTAGCTTCGAAGAAGCTGAAAGAGTTATAAATGACTACCACTCCGGTGCTTGTGGCGGTCACATGTCTGGATATGCCACCGCACAAAATATCCTTCGTGCTGGCTACTTCTGGCCTTCCATCTTCAAGGACTACATTCTTGTCGTCCGTTCATGTCACGAATGCCAGATATACCAGCGGAAGATGCGTGCGCCTGCTGCCTCGCTGCACCCCGTTGTGACCGTAGGCCCCTTTGCTAAATGGGGCATCGATTATGTGACATGTAACCCTCGCTCGGTCGGGGGGCATGGTTATATCATCGTTGCTATCGATTACTTTAAAAAATGGGCCGAGGCGATGTCCACATTGTCAGAAGATGGTCATACGGCGGCGCAGTTTCTTTTCAACCATGTTATCTCTCGGTTTGGAGTTCCACAAGCCATTGTCACTGATCACGGAAAACATTTCCCTAATCATATGATGGTCGAGTTGACAACCCAACTTGGACTTAGGCATGATAGTTCCTCTCCATACTATCCTCAGGTGAACGGTCAGGTTGAAGCCGTGAACAAGGTCTTGGTCACGATGCTTCAGAGAACTGTTGGCATGCACAAGTCCAATTGGAATTTGATGTTGTTCTCCGTGTTGTGGGCTTACCGGACCTCCGTGAAGGATGCCACCGGTTTCACCCCTTTTCAGCTAGTATATGGACTGGAGGCAACCCTTCCCATTGAGTGTGAGATTCCTTCACTCAAATTAGCTGTCGAGTTACTTCCCGAGACCACTCCTATAGAAGAGCGGCTTCTTTACCTGGAACAATTAGACGAGACACGTCGTCTAGCCTCCCTCGCTATCGAAGCTCAAAAGAAGCGTGTGAAAACTCACTTCGATAACTCTGTTAATCCTCGCTCTTTCGTCGAAGGAGACTTGGTACTGCTTTACGATCAGGCTAATGATAAGCTAGGAGCAGGAAAACTCAAGCCGATGTGGCATGGGCCCTACATTCTAAAACAAGTTCTACAAAAGGGTGCCTATGAGCTGATCGATTATGAAGGCAATCCCTCGGACAGGCCCCGCAATGGGCTGTATCTTAAGAAATATTACGCTCGAGTCCAGGCACTCTCTCATTTATTTTTGACATGCATATGCTTTTTTATAGTGTGTTGAATGTGTGTGCGTGTGTATTTGATTTTTGTCTTAGTGTGTCGGCGTGATAGCCACTTATTGTGTCTTTTGCTTCTAAATAGATGTCTGGATCACCTTACGTTGGTTTCGCTGATGGTGCTTCCCGTAGTACTCGCAATCTGTCATCTGCGGCATGGGTGATCTACAATCCTCATGGTGAGTTAGTAGACATTCAAGGTGTGTGTCTAGGTTGCACAACAAACAATGTGGCTGAATATAGTGCTGTAATTGAATTATTAGCCGAGGCGATTAACCTCAGAATCCGCTCATTGGTTGTAAATTTAGATTCACAGCTCGTAGTCCACCAAGTTAATGGACAATATTCCATCAGAGATCATCGCATATTAAGGTTGTATTTACGTGTTAAGTTATTGGAAAGAGATTTTGATTATATTACTTATCATCACATTCCAAGAAGACTTAATGTTGTAACTGATGCGTTGGCTAACTATGTATTAGACAGACATTTGCGAAATATGTAAATTAACAAAGCATGAGAAGCATAAGATACAATAAAAACACCATGTATATATATATATATCGTGTGGCACACTAAGGCGCTACAAAAATAAGTGTACATGTCTGAAATAAAGCCGACGTCCTCAGTACATCTGAGACGTATGTCTCTCAAAACAACAGTGGAAAATAAAACCTAGGTGTCTACTGCGGTGGGTTATGCTCTCTGTAGCATGCCACCGCTCGTGCCACCCGCCTCAAAAGGCGGTGCATCCTGGGCTCTACGCCCACTGTATGGATATGTGCAGCTAGGGGGACCTCCTTGATCCCCTGGTAATCTCGGACTCCTGCCAGCAAGCCCTCGAGATTGTGCACCACAGTCTCTATCTGATCGCCTCCTGCAGGAGCCAAGGCTAAGATGGCAGTGCCTTGCCCCTCTCTCCGTGCCTCTGGGGCCAGGCCAAGGGGTCTCACAGGTCCCACATCTGCACAACATAGCATTTATTAGGATATGTACATGAAAAAATTCAAAAACATTACAAGAGATTAAAATCAAAAAGAGATCAAGTGTTTACCTCCATCGTCCCACTGCTCTCCCGCGGGCAATGACATGTCAAGATCACCACGGAAGTCGATACCGGCATATGGCCAGTCCTCGACGAAGATAACTTGGCAATCTAGCCACTCTCGGAAAAAGACACCCCATGACACTGAGTGACCGCCACCTCCACGTGGCATGACCCGGGACCACTTGGTGGCCCTCATCTCCCGTGGACTATTAGGCGGATCTACCACCATGGTTTGCAGCCGAAGAGCTAACACCCGCTAGAACATGAGCGGAAGCAAGAGCAATCCGTAGCCAAACTGCTTCGACTCTCCACGTCAGCAATTACTCAACTGTCTCTTCATGCTGTTGGTCACAGCTGCTGCCCAGTTGAAGATCGTGGGCTGTAAGCACTCGAGAGCTAGTAACAGGTTGGCCTTTGAGGCCTCATGGTTGGTCAGACTGCCTGCTGCCCGCGTCACTAAGAAGAGTATAGTACGAAGGACTATGTCGGCATTGGGTCCAACACCCACTGATGGGATGCTTGCCTTCTCGCTCCGCGTCTTGACAGCCTGTGGGCACACACGGGCCATCAGCTGATCAAGCATCTCGCCGCTAGGTCGTTGTCCCTCCAGGATGGGCATCGCGCCTCGGCGAGACAATCCAGTCAAAAAATAAATGTCCGAGGAGTCGAACTCTATGTCGCGGTCTCGGATGGTAAATTTCCCATCCATTGGGTTCCAGGCTCTGATCAGAAGCTCTAGGAGGTCTGGCTGAGCCCTCAAGCGCGGAGTAAGGAAGAATTTGAGCAATCCACATGCCCGCATTGCATTTCGGCATCCGGCATCAGCAAAAGCGGCCACATCTTCATTATCATGGGCTCTCTCTTGCCATACAAAGGCCATTATGTCCTGCAAGATCACCCAAAAAACGTTAGGTTGCCTACATTTGAAGATTATCCATTTAATTTTAAAAAAATAAATGTTCGCAGCGCCAGCACGACTGTTTCTAAAACAACCGCGCTAGAAATGGCAGCCTGTGTATTTTTCTCTGGGTCAGTGCGGAAGGACACGGGTTTTCTGCGCTGACCCGAAAAGTGGTGTGTGCTGGTAAAATCGGTCAGCGTGGACCCGATGGGCAAATTCGCGCTGATCGAGAGTGCACCTACGCTCAAAAAATTTGGCCAAATGGCCAAATCCTATGGTGAAATTGCTTGAAAATAGAATAAAAATGAAGCGTAAGGCAAGAGGGACCTACCTGGAATCAGCTGTCGGAAGATTAGCGTCCGGATGATGAAGAATTCGCTCCGTCAACTTTTTAGTTCTCCAACGTTCTCCAAAGCTCAAATGGTAAAATGGTAAAAATGATTTTTACACCTACCTATTTATGGTAAAAAAGTCTCAATTTGGCTATAGTTTTTATGAATGTGGGTTTTTTGCCATATTTTGCCATGAAATTAATCCTGATGTCACTATATTATGCCTTGATGCATGTTTTACTATGTTTTCCGACATATCGAACGGGTTTACGCGGGTGTTTTCCTTGTGCAGGTCCTTGGAATCAGCGAAGTCACGGTTGATTTATATACACTTGGTCCCAAAATATGTCGTCTTTAAGCTCTTTTCCGACATAAAACGAGAAAAGATCGTCGAGCCTCCTTTCAGCTCGTTAAAAGGAACGAGAGGCGGTCATTTTTAAAGCTCTTTTTCGACCGTTTAAATCAACAAAGATTGCCGGGTGTTTATCGTTTCGCACTTGTTATTGATTCTAAAACGGCGTGCTTCTGACTGTTTTTTTACTTTTTCGGGTCAAAGTCACTATTTACGAAAAGTAATCCTCAGTCGTAATGATCGGGCGGTTCTTTCGGGCATTGTTTTATACTTTTTCGGGCTCGAGAGACACAAATTTACGAGAAAGCACCCCCCTGGAGTCTTCTTTTTAGCTGTCTTTTCAAACTCTCTAAACATGAAAAGACACTGAGTTCTTCCTTTGTCAGACTCGTTAAAACTTAATGACATCGAACTCCGTCAAAATGACACCTCTTAAAGCATATGCTATCCCCATCAAGCTTGTCATCCAAAAATAATCGGGGTACTCGCCAGAAATGGTGGGGGAAATAAAGAATCATAATCGTCGTCATCGGCAGTATGTCGCTCTTGAACATGGCACTGTTTCCATTCGTGTCTGGGTGGGGACATCTCATCTCGCTTCACTTCTGCCTCCATGGGTTTGGGTTATCCTATTTGGCCATTCATCTGCTCATTCTCCTGTCATCATGACCTCTGATCATTTGACCCCAAATACTGCCAAATCCTTCATTGTGCCACCAATATGTTCAAGAAAAGTTGGCCTCTGCAAGTATAACCTCCCTCTGATATTTCACACAAAACATACTGTCTCTTTCCGTCTCATGTCGATGATGTGGGAAACATTATGGCCCACCTTCGACAAGATCACTTCCTGTCGACTTCAGCTCATTATCCAGGAAAGTGACCTAGGGACTCCCTTCAGGTACCTTGGAGCCTGCATGCCTCAATGGCAGGTTCTCCGTGTTCGACGTGAGGTTTTCATCATTGGCCTCCGATCGAATGACTCTACAAGTGTTCAACACCGGCTCATTCATTCACACGCCGTGGATTGTACCTATAGTACCTTGAGGACCATCGTCATTATTGGTGGCCCCTCTCGCGTCTGTTAACAACTTTCATCATCGGTTGGTAATCAGACGATGTTCAAACATGTTTGACTTCGAATCCTGTATTCACATGTTTGAACTTGTACTTTGTTCGGGTTTGGATGGAGCGCAAGACCCTGGTTCTAGTCCATTATGGGCCAGGTTGCGATTTTGTGGATCATCATTATATGACTTATTGATGGATGGCTGCGCCCATACCTGAGTCTTTTGGGATGGCTGTGACCATACCTCTTATCATCATGGTCTCTTCAGCTGGGTGGCTGCGTCCATACCATAGACTTTCTTCATATGTCTTTTGGATGGTTGCACCCATGCCTAGACTACATGTAATTCAAATATTAGTTGTATCTGCCTGCAGGTTCTTCCTGGTGGTGTTTCGGTCTAGCAGTCTTGTAAAGCATTTCACCCCTCCCACTCTCTCAGGCTTCATGCTTTAGGGGGCATCTGTTACATAGTAAAATGTCACTGTCACCTTGTCAGTCTCCCTACTGTGTCATAAAATCAAATCCATCATGCTCATGCTCTCTGAAATGGCCAAAAACCCTCTTTGCCTAAGTTTATTGGATCATCGCGACTATTATTAAAATAACCGTGCTGACTGGCGGATGATAGTGTGACTGGTGCTCTACCAGCGTCGAAGCACATGGGTTTTCCGCGCTGGTCGAATTTCATAAACAACGCACCCTCCGCTTGTATTATATCGCGCTGACCAGACCTCTTCTGTAATTGAGATGCGATGCCAGCGCACCAGCCCAGTTTTGCACCTGTGTTGATCCTGTTTGGGCGAGTTTGTTCTAACATCCAGCCTTCCAGATGACTCCAGACTTGGTTGTTAGCTTTGTAAAGGTCACCATCCTTTTTCTGGCATGTTTGTTCGCCTGGTCACCCACTTTTCTTGGGGGAAATCTCATCCTTTCACTATTCATGGAGACTCCTTCTCCTACATAAGCCTCCACCATTGCCATGAGCAGCTAGTTTGGAAAATATAGACTTTGACATAGAGGAGTTCATAGTGCATTAGTGCTGCTCTTTGTAGGCATTTGGTGTGTTGTGTGTGAGGATTGCTTTAGATCTTAAGGAAGGTTATGAGTTTGTTGCCTTGTGTGAGAGAGAGACCTCTTTGACTTGGGAGATCTACCTTCAAAGGTGAATGCTTATGAGACATGCTGGCTGGACCCTCTAGAGAAGGACTCAGCGTCAGATTTGGTTGTACCTTACTCTATTTCTGATTAATAAAGATAGATGACTACTGTTATGGTTCCATTCTCATTTGTCTTATGAATGATTAATGTGAATTACATCCTTTTTGACTGATGTATAGTTTCTTTTAGTAGATTTTACGCTTGTGTTTGTCTTCTCTTTGCTTGTGTAGGTGTTCGCCCATGAGGATAGTGGAGGATTGTGATCGGCTGGAGTGAAGGAGCGAGAGTGGCATCTCTTCGTCAAACATACCGCTGGAATCCAAGTAGGTGTTCTTTACCCACTTGTTAATTGCAACTAGGAATTTGCAGAGTAGCATTGTTTGATTGTTGCTAGACCCCTTTTGGGCTAGTAGGGATCGCCTCTATCCGTAGAGGGGATTTACCTCTCCAACAGGGACAGTCGGTTCCTTAGTACATTTTGGTCCAGTCTCTGGTCAATGCTAGACACCAAACTCACTAAGTCCACGGCCTTCCATCCTCAAACTGATGGCCAGACAAAGGTTGTCATTAGGATGATTGTACACATTTTGCGCATGTACAACTCAAAGAATTCACACACATGGGACAAGAGCCCCCCTATGTTCAGCACAGATACAACCAAGCTCTTCATAGCTCTACTGGCCACAGCCCTTTTAAGGTGGGCTTGGGATTCCAGCCACTATGCCCCATTGATGTCGCCATGCCACTTATAGCTACTCACACAGATTCAGCTCATGTCCAGTCCAAAATAGACAAGGCAACTAGCTTCATTGAGCACATCCAAAATATTCGCCAGTAGGTCCATGACATTCTAGAGAAATCAAATGCCAAGTACAAGCAGCGACATGATCAACATCGGGTGCCACACAAGTTTCAGGTGGGCAACAAATTATGGTTTCATTTGCAAAAGGAACGCCTTACTGGAGCCTATCAGAAACTAAGACCACTCCGATATGGTCCTTACACCATTACTAAGGCTATGGGAGACAATGCATTTGAGCTCAGCATTCCCCCATTCCTTGGCCTGCACCCAGTGTTCAATGTGGACCACCTTCGGCCATACTTTCCACCATTGCTAGACAAAACCAACATTGCAGAACAACTCACACCCATAGAATTAAATCCAAATTGCATGGAACAAGCTACAATTGATTGGATCATAGACACATGGATCAAGAACACTTGCCAACAAAGTATCCAACTGTATTGAGTTGTCAAAGCAGGCCAACTCCTTCACCAGGGAAAGTGGCTCACCAGGAACCAAGTTCAGCAAAAGTTTCCTCATCTCATGGAGGAACTCAATGAAATGGGGACCATTTCTTCCTAAGGGGGGAGGAATGATCCGGGTGGATATTGGTGGCCACCTACCAAGTGCACTTGGACCCCCACCATTGTTTCTCTCAGCATTTTCAGTTTCCTTAATTGTAGCACAACTTACTATTTTTAGCAATTTTTCCGGTCCTAAACTTCCAGAGCCATTTTGAGGCCATAAACGAAGTTTTTGGGAAATCTGGGGGCAAAATGGGTCCATGGACTGATGTTTCCCTTCCCAAAGTGGTAGTGCTTGGATAGATCTTTCTAACGAGCTATTGTATGCGTCAAATGGAGATCGTATGCCAAAGTTACGACCCCGGGAAGTTGATATACCAATTTACCCAAACGGGGCCCACAGTTTGGCTTTTCATCTTCTAGGGTTAGGTTTTGGAATGTTAAGGGTTTTCCATTGTTTCTCAACAATAAATAGGCCTTCGAGCGTCATTGTAACACAATTCAGAGGATGTAGCCACCACATCTCTTCTTAGAGATAAGCTACCATGGCCCTAGCAGGTTTATTTCCATTATTGTTTGTAAGCATATTTTCGTATTTTACGTTAATGAAATGAGTATTATTTCCAATGCATATCTATGTTTATGGTTATCTCTGTAATTTGTTGCGTTCCTATTTAAGTCTGGATTAATAAGTAGGAAGACAATTTGATTGCAGTTTTTTCATTGACAAATTGTACAATTTCCAAGAAATCAGGAATTCAAATACTTCCATGGATCCAAATTTAGTTGTGATATTGAAGAGTGTTAGCTCATGTCTCACCGTGTCTTCAACATAGGACTCCACCATATTCCTAGACCAAAACACTTTGTTTTCTTTTGAAAACAACTACTACCAACAATTACAATTAAAACATGGAATTTTGTAAATTGATCAAGTGCTTACCTCTACTAGATCAACAAAGTATATCGTAATGAACTTGGCCTCTAATGGAATTAGATTTAGTAATAGCTTCATTGTTTCCATAATAAAAATTAGAAAAATTAGAGTATTAATAGGAAATACTAGATCAACATGTGGAATCTTCTTCTGAAGAACACTCTGCCCCGCATGAAACTCCAACAATAGATGATGCTTTAAGTGATGTAATTGATAGAATTGGGAGACTCAATCTTGATTCAGTCCCAACTCAATCAACGGAGCAGCTTGGACCATCTGAGAAAGGTCCCCCAAAGTGGCTGACAAAGACACTTGAAAGTGTTCATCCTGATGAGATTGGAAAGATAGGAACTAGAAATTCAAACTGACAAAATGGAGGTGATGTGGATGACTCTAATTCACCTGTTGACATGGATGTTTCTTATGATTGTGAATTTAACTTGTATACAAATTTTGAACCAACTTCCTTCAAATAAGCTGCTTCTCATGATGAACGGAAAGAAGAAATGCAAAACGAGTATGATGCCCTCATAAAGAATGACACTTGGAAGCTGGTTGATCCTCCATTAAGAACCAAACCAATTGGCTACAAGTGGGTCTACAAGAACAAGTATAAAGCTGATGGCTCACATGACAAGCACAAAGCTAGGCTTGTGGAAAAAGGTTTTGCACAGAAGGAAGGGGTCGATTATGATGAGACTTTTTCCCCCACAACAAAGTGGGCTACCATCTAGACACTCTTTGCACTAGCAGCTCAGAACGGTTGGAGAGTCCACCAAATGGACATAAAAACTGCTTTCTTAAATGAAGATCTAAAAGAGAATGTTTTTATGTCCCAGCCTGAAGGATTTGCTGTGAAAGGACATGAACATAAAGTATGCAAACTGGTGAAGTCCTTGTATGGCCTCAAACAAGCACCACGAGCCTGGTATGAAAAGCTAACTGAGCATCTTCTGAAACTTAATTTCAAACATTACGATCTTGATGATGCAACTTTATTTGTCAAGAAAGTTGGAAAAGTAGTTGTATATCTTGTGGTATATGTAGATGATCTTTTAATGACAGGGAACAATGAAAGCTACATTGCATCCAGAAAGAAGGAATTGGGGAAAAGTTTTGAAATGACTGATTTGGGCTATGTTCATTACTATCTTGGCATTGAAGTAACCCAACATCCAAAGTCCATATTTATTTCTCAAAAGAAATACATTGTAGATCTGTTGAATAGGTTTGGCATGACAGAGTGCAATCCTCTTACTACTCCAATGGAACAAAACTTAAAGCTCACATCTATTGAAGGAAAAGAATTTGAGGATGCAACAAAGTATAGACAACTTGTAGGAAGTCTCAACTACCTAACTACTACCAGACCAGACATTTTGTTTGCTGTTGGAATCCACTCCAGGTTTATGAAAAATCCTTGTGAGGGACATTCGTCTGCTGCAAAAAGAGTTCTAAGGTACTCAAAGGGAACTAAGGACTTTGGAATCAAGTATACACAGGTGGACGACTTCAGCTTGATTGGATACTTTGATTCAGACTTCGATGGAGACAAAGAAACTGGGGTATCAACTTTAGGATATGCTATGAGTCTTGGATCAGGAGTTATCTCTTGGAGATCACGCAAACAGTCAGTTCCAGCAAATTCCACAACAGAAGCAAAATACATGGCAGCAGCTAAAGCAACAAAAGAAATTGTGTGGCTCAAGAAAATTCTTGAAGATTTGCAGGTAAAACAAGTACAATCAACTCCACTCATGATTGACAATACCTCTCCAATAAAGTTGGACAAGAACCCAAAGTTCCATGATCGAACGAAGCACATCAATACTAAATATCATCAGATTCGACATCATGTTGAGGTCAAAACAATCCATCTCCATCATTTTTCCACAAATGAGCAAATTGCAGACATATTCACCAAAGCGCTTGGAAGAGAAAAGCTTGAACAATTCAGAATGATGCTTGGACTCACCAACATCCCTTCAGATTAAGGGGGGGAATGTTGACACATAATCCTTGTGATTGGGTGAATTTATGTAAATAGATAAATAAGAAATATGAACAGTCATCGGGAGATGAACTGATCAGTCTCTCCCTCATGTATATAATGAAGACCTACCCGATGGAATAAAACACACGAATCATTTTTGCCTTATGGAGTTACTTCCTAGCCTGACAATTTTGATAAGTCCCAGGAAGTTCTAGGAAGTGGAATGGAGACTGGACTGGAATTGTGGCTCAGATCGCAGGACCACACCTTTTGAACAGGGAAAGTTAGGTCACAACCACACTCAAGTAGTGTTATGCATGTGTTTGGAGGCCTTCAACTGAGCCCAGGCCTTTACATGCATGCAGTTGGTAGATGAGGTTAGTGAAAAGGAGCCCCAGGTTAGGGTTTATTCACCTGAGGTGGTTTCTTGGCCCCGGAGTATCATGTAGCCCTAAGGAATGTGGTGAGTTGTTAGTTCATGGTCAATTTGTAGGCCCCACTTCCTTAACTGGAGCTTGGAGGTTAGATCATGTCATGGCAAGTCTTCATCTCATGTTTACCTTGGCAGCTGTAAAATTGGGTAAATGTGGGAGGGGGTCGTTACATATACATTTTTGAAGTTGTAGCTTACCCATAAGAAGAAAATTCACTAGTAATTAAAAGTTGTATATTAGGTAAATGACACTAGTCCTATTAGGTCTCGTCTTATAAGTAGGGGCAATGGAGGTAGCAAGTTTGATCCTTTGATGGAGGAAGTAGATTTGATCCTTTAATAATGAGTTTAACTTACAATGTATACATATATATATTTTCAATGGCTCATGTTGAGATGGTTGACTTCGCTTAAGATGAAATAATAATGATGTGGTCAAAGAGGGTGTGGGTCAACTTCCATTCTAAAGAAGAGGTTATTTTGATGGATATGCATCTTTTTATAAATTTTATGTGCTCCTTAGTTGTTGTTTCAAATCTCTTAATATTTCTCACAAACGTATCAACATATCAAAAAAGTTAAATTTGTCACCAACCTTCACTTTATTTCATCATACCCTCAATCTTATTACCCATTACTCCATTATTCATTTTGTTCCTATTTTTCTTTAAATTGGTATCAGTTCCCTGTTATGTAGTCATTAATTTGGTTTGGGCTTGGTACCACTTGCTTGTATTAATAACTGTTGGAAATATCTTGCTTGGAGGTGAGATATAAAAATTATAATTCTATAGGTAGAGAAAAAGGCACTTGAGTGTGCTAGTAATTATTGGAAATATAGCTAATGTGTTGTAAACTACAATAATTCATATTCATTGCTAAAAAAACGTTACGAAGAAATCAAGTTCACACTCATAGCGAACCATACATTCCAATTTTCAGCAAAAAAATAAACATAACCATCTAACTTCTCTACAAGATAGCAAGACACAAAATACATTTCCTAACCACGAGAAACATCACCAATAAGAGAACAGAGTAACTCAAAGCGGGATTCTTGAATCAAATACCCAAGAGAATTTCCAGTGGAACATTCCCTCCTATGATCTTGAAAAACCATAAGTTAGATTTGAATGAAACAATAGTGTGCACTCAAATCATCAAATCTAAATAAATTGACAGAGAAAACATTGAAATTGTAAGCATCACCAAGCAAGAGTTTCCTCTCAGAATGAGTGCAATTCAGTGTTGCATCATCCATGGACATCATAACTAGAGCAAAGACTATAATCACAAATAGATGGCCATGGTGAAATGAAGGCACATAAAAATAGTCATCTAGCGTTGTTACACAAAGAATTGTCACCATGAATTTCTACAGTTTGTGTGAGTCCATCACCACTCATACATACCTCCTTTGCAAGTCTTAAGCCTCGGCTCTTCATGTCAAGCCTTGAAAATGGGAGAAACACCTTAAAAATATCTCAAATCTTGGTTTCGCACTTTCTCCTAGCATTGCCTGCAGTACCGCACCCAATGGTCATGTCCCCTGTGAATCTGACCACTCTGTCTATTAAGTGATAGATGCAAACCCCTGTAAAAGTTAAAAAGGTGTGATTTCACTCTTAAAAACTCACCTTGGGTCACTTCTAGATGCTTCTAGAAGGAATATTACGCTGGCAAGTCTGCTCCACCATGGTTCATCCATTCCATAACTAAGGGAGCTAACTCCATGATATGAGGTGCTTATCCCATTGAAGGAGGAATTTATCCCTTCGATGGTGGACCTGCAACTTCCTCCATTTGCACTATAAATTCAAGCATTGGGCTAGTTGTAGGGGGTGTTGAAAGCTAAAGATTCTTGAGGGTAAATGTTGCTGGAAATTAGACTTCCTTTTTGAGCTTGTGAGAGGAGAGATCACATACCTTTCATTTCATTTGGGAAGTGAGTGAGGCTTGTCAAAGTAGAGGAGATTCCTGCTGGACCCTAGAAAGAGCTTGTGCAACATCAAGGCAAAGGTTGTAAGGTTCTTTTATTCATAAAGTTAATGCAATCAAGTTTATTTTTCTCAATGAACTGTCTCTAATGGTTTATTTTATGAGCTCCTTGATCTTCATAATGAACATGTTTTATTATATTATCTATGCAGGTGTTATTTAATGTATGTTTGTTTGTGTATGCAGGTTATTAGGAGGGAACTACTTGAAGCGGTTGGAACAAAGCTGCCACAAACAAGCATCGGACCGAGGTAGGGTCTATTACACCTCTTAGTTTTCATTTATGAATTGAAACATGTTTAGAGAAAAGTAGATTTTCTTGTGATGCTTGTTGCTATATATCATTTGATACTAGGGAGATTAGTCTTGTCCGCAAGAACGATTTATCCGGCCAACAGATTGGCGACTCCGCTGGGGGTGGGATTTGATTGTTTAATTTTCCTTTATCTTTGAGTTGAGAAACTTGAGTTTTGTTTCTGGTTGTTGCTTGATGTGTGTGGGATTGGGTAGTTTTTAGGTCTTGGATTGATTTTTTGTTTTTTAGAAATTTTTATGAGGACCACATGTTCTGTTTGAGTTACAGTGCAGACCTCTCCGCACTGTTACTTTACTGCACAGAGCGGTATCGCATCTGCTTTTGCCGGAGACTTGTGGACCCTGTCAAAATTTTAGAAAATCTTAAAATCTTTTCATCCAGTTAGGTTTAGGTTATTTTTATTAGTTTTAATTCTCTGCACCGATCTGCATATATCCTATCAAAAAGCCTTGTCTATGAGTTTCTTTCAGCAAATTCTTCATCTCATCAATATCCATTAAGTTAATTGGGTGTTTTGAGTCTCTTTTTTTAGAAATTCTTAATTTGATTTCCTTTGGTCATTACTTGGAGGTTTGTCTCATTCTTTTCACAATTTTGCATCTTTTTGCTTTTGTTTTTGCAAAATTATGTATGAGTGTTAATCGCCTTTGAGTGTTTTTATTTTTTGATCTTTGGAACTCTTATCCAATTTTCTTGACTTGCACTTGATTGGTTCTTAGATTACATTAGAATCATCTTGTGTTTGAGAATTCTCTTGCATAGATCACATTTGCATAATTAGAATTCTCATTTTCAGAATATGAATGAAAATGTGCATAGATTACATTTGCATACTTTTCAAGTGAATTGTGCATAGATTACAATTGCATAGTTTACATTCTGAAAAATCAATCGTAGATTTAGATCAGTTTTCTTTGATTTGAATTTACATATTTTTATGCTTGTTTTAAACACACAAAAATAAAAATAAAAATTGTTTTGGAATTGATTTGCATTAGTTTTTCTTGATGAAATTAGTGCATTAGAGAATTTGTTATATTTTCTCTTAGTGATTAATTTTTTGCATTATTGGAAGTAAATGGAAACTCTTTGCTTACTTTAGTTAGAATACATAGAATTGAAAATATTACATTATCATATTCGATTACATTCAATTTTGGGTCAGGTTATAACACCATTGGTTTCATATCCATTACCCTTTTGAGTAATAACAGCCTAAATAACACAACGCTTAATTAAAATTCATCTAGTAATTTTTACTTTTTTAGGGCTCTTTCGACCAATCTAGCTTAGGCTAGTGTCTTGGACTAGGTTTTAGTTAACTCTCCAAGACAGTAAAACAAACAAGTAGTCAATCTTATGGTAGGAAATAAATCCAATTGTTTCATCTATTCTCTAGGAAAGCTCCTCTTAAAGGAGAAGCACGAGATCATATTTGAACCAGTGAGGTAATCAATCCTTCCTCATTGGGAATGATAGCAGATATACACGTATTAAAAACGGTAAACCTTGGCTTGATCATTGTCGAGGAGCCTGGGGTCACTTGTTGGTAAACCTTGGATTATGTCAAGGACCCTTCAAGGGGATTAAGCTTTGATACTCTGCCCTTGTGTGCATGTCGGATCGTAGACTATTCCCCTATGTATATTTGTTTTTGTTGGTAACCTTAGTGGCCATAATCTATATGATTCTTTCCTAAGGTGACGGTGGAGGGAAGATCCCATTGTACCTGCAGCAGATGTCGACTAGAATCACTTGGACTCTCTGGGGGGTTGTCTTCACTCGAGATGGTTTTGTGGAGAAACTTGTGCCAATCTGTTTCATTAAGCAGGTTGTCAGGGTAACTGTTCCAACCACCATTTCTGTATTGAATTCTGCGAGGTTGGATTTCATCACCAACTAGTGTTTTTGGTACGGAAAAATACTGTTTATGTGTGGTTTGACTCCTAGATTTGATAGCGTGTGTTAATTTGTTTGTTTTTACTTTTAGAGACCATAGGTGTGAATTGTGAATTTTAATTGTTAGGTGTAAATTGTGAATTATTAATTTTAGCTTTAAATTGTTAATAAAATTCACTAAAGTTGAATATAATGGCAACTGTTCCAGAATTTACCAACCAAGGAACCCCTCTTAACGAGAATCCTAGTAATTTTCCTTGCTTTGAAAATGTTGTTCCTCCTTATATGGATACTTTGTCATTACCTATATTTACAATAGGTTTACCGATAGGGTTATTTTCAACTTCGTTGGCCCCAAATACTCCAATTGTTCCACCTCAACTGAATGCTTCACCTCAACAGAGCTCACCATATCAACATCACCAACCTTCTATTGACCCTTTACCTTCTTCGCCTAATATTTCTTCCTCCATTTCTTCTTCTTCACTTGGTAAAAGCCTTGACGCTAGTAACCAGGTGGCTAAGAAGAAGAAGAAAGGGAAGAAGAAGAAGAAGCAAGATAAGAAAGAAGTCAACCAACCAACCATGGCTGTAAGTGTTAGTTGTGTTGAGGAAACCTCCAACATGCATCGTAAACCAAAATACCCTTGCAGGCTTTGTAAGGGTGACCACTTCCTTATGAAATGTCCTGGTATTCCAAAGGTTTTGGAAGTATGGTCAAAAACATCTCATCAACTTTCCATTGATCCATCAACCAGTCATAGTCAGGTTCCTGGGAAAAAGTGTAAAGTTAGGTTTCCTTGTAAGTTATGCGAAGGGAGTCATCAAACTCATATTTTCCCTCACATGGATGAAGCCTCAAAATTGATGGAAAACCTTACTGTTCCACACCAAGAATTTCCAACTAGTTACCGTAAACTTTCTCCCAACCTACTGTCAACTGACGGAGTGATTGATCTAATTTCAATTACAGTCGATCCCACTCTTCCATTGGAGAGTGAAACTCATATCACTCAGGTTGATGATCCATTAGTTGATCAAGTGGTCGATTCAATTTCACGTTCGGTCAATCCCACTCTCCCTTTAGAGAGTGAACTTCATACCGCTCAGGTTCTTCTTGTTACATCAGATTCTTCTACGCCGGGGGGAATTTGACCTGCGTTTACAGAACCCCCTCCAAGTACTGAGGTCTTTTCCTTTGATTGGAATACACTGACAGAACCTCATCTTCCTTCCTCCATCCCTTTCCAAATCATTGTCAAGGCTGGTGGTAGGGACATACACCACACACAGGTAGATGAAGGTGCTTCTGTTAGTATTTTATCCTCAACTGCTTGGAAAGCTTTGGGTTCCCCTCAGCTTGCGCCTATTACACAGAATCTGGAAACTTTTAACAGAACCATTAGTGAATCTTTAGGGATACTTCCTAAGTTTTCTATTACCTTGGAAGGTAAAATTGTCTATATTGATATTATGGTAGTTCAAGGTCCCTTGGATTTCAATTTACTCCTGGGGCGAGATTATGTTTATGCAATGAAAGGTGTCGTATTGACACTCTTTCACATGATGTCTTTCCCTCATAATGGAAATATTGTGACTGTAGACCAGCTTTCGCTCCCTAGTCTTGTTTCAACTACCAATAATATGACACCCCTAAATGTTCCCGATTCTAAATTGGTATCTACCCTGCCATGGGTTAATTATGTGGCAACTGGTCCCATGTTTTCAGTTCCTAATGTAAGTGAGCCTCTCACTGTTTGCTCATCTTCCTTTGATTTAGATCTAGTAATTGACATGGAAAACTCTATGGGATTACTTGAATGCGATGTTCTTATCCCTCTTGAGTCCCTCAACATGTGTTCTTTCTAGAGAACTATTCTTCCTCCTGATGAAGACCTCTTGAAAGCCATGATCAAGGTGTGTCCATTGAAATGTCTTTCTTCCAGTTGGAAACCATAATCAATGAGACGCGAGGATAGTTTTTTCATGGCTCAACCTCGTTAAAAAAATGAAACAAGGATTTTGAGGATAGTTCTTTTCTTGTGTTAACCTCATTAAAAAATAAAACAACTCCCTTTTCGAGTCAAGTCTTGAAAGTAAACCTTCATTTCATCCACCTGGTTGAATGCAATGAAGCTTGGGGGGCATGTACCTTGATTTGCGTCGTTATGCTGGGGGCATGCAAACTTGGAGTATAGTTGCTTGTCTTGTGTCAAGCTCGTTAAAAAATGAATCAAGGATTTTAGAGCATAGTTCCTTGTCTTGTGTCAAGCTCGTTAAAAAATGAAACAAGGAGTCTTGAGCATAGTTCCTTGTCTTGTGTTAAGCTTGTTAAAAAAATGAAACAAGGAGTCTTGAGCATAGTTCCTTGTCTTGTGTCAAGCTCGTTAAAAAATGAAACAAGGATAGGCTATATAGGTAGATTGTAGAGAGTAGGAATTATGAGCATAGTTCCTTGTCTTCTGTCAAGCTCGTTAAAAAATGAAACAAGGAGTTTTGATGAAAGTTCCTGTTATTGACTCAACCTCGTTAAAAAATGAATCAGGTATGAGGACAGTTCTTTTCCTGTGTCAACCTCATTAAAAAAAATGAATCAATAGGTTATATAGGTAGATTGTAGAGAGTAGGAATTATGAGCATAGTTCCTTGTCTTGTGTCAAGCTCGTTAAAAAATGAAACAAGGAGTTTCGAGGAAAGTTCCTGTTACTGAGTCAAACTCGTTAAAAAATGAATCAAGTATAAGGACAGTTCTTTTCCTATGTCAACCTAATTAAAAAAAAATGAATCAATAGGTTATATAGGTAGATTGTAGAGAGTATTCATGAGCATAGTTCCTTGTCTTGTCAATCTCATTAAAAAATGAAACGAGGATAGGTTATATAGGTAGATTGTAGAGAGTGGTTATGAGAATAGTTCCTTGTCTTGTGTCAAGATCGTTAAAAAATGAAACAAGAAGTTTCGAGGAAAGTTCCTGTTACTGAGTCAACCTTGTTAAAAAATGAATCAGGTATGAGGACAGTTCTTTTCCTGTGTCAACCTCATTTAAAAAAAAATGAATCAGTAGGTTATATAGGTACATTGTAGAGTTTAGATGTGAGGATTTTTTTTCCTGTCTCAACCTCGTTAAAAAATGAAACTAGGTCACGAGGATAGTTTGTTCCTATCTCAACCTCATTAAAAAATGAAACTAGGAAGTGGCGATAGTTTGTTCCTATCTCAACCTCGTTAAAAAATGAAACTAGGATCTGAGGAAAGTTTCTTCCCGTCTCAACATCGTTAAAAAATGAATCAAGGATTTTAAAGCATAGTTCCTTATCTTGTGTCAAGCTTGTTTGAAAAATGAAACAAGGGTTTTGAGGATAGTTCCTTTCTTGTGTCCACCTCATTAAAAAATGAAACACCTCCCTTTTCGAGTTGAGTCTTTTCAAGACCTTGAAAGTAAACCTTCATTTCATCCACCTTGTTGAATGTAATGAATATTGGGGGGCATGTACCTTGATTTGCATCGTTATGATAGGGGGCATGTGAACTTATAACAAGCATAGTTTTTCATTTCAAGCTTGTGTAAACATGAAACCGAATCCAAGCAAAGTTCTCTATGGTTCAAGCTTGTGTAAAAATGAACCCATACCCATTTTACATCTCGTGATTGCCTTTTTATCTGCTAAATTCTGTTAGATGAGCCTTGGTTGTTTTCATTCCATCACCACCAGCTCTTTGGCTGATCATATGCTTTCACTTGGTTGTTTTACCCTTCTTGAGGGATCGTAGTTATGAGTGGTTTTGTTAGCCAGCCTCTTGACCATTACATGTTCTGAGCAGTTCCACCATTTTCGGAACCAGTTGCTACCCTTTATACCACTTGTTCCCCTATGACGAGTCCTCTTTAAGCTCTTTTCTGACTCGTAAAATATGAAAAGATTGCCGAGTTTTGCCTTTTTAAACTCGTTAAAATGGAATTAAAAAGACAGTCCACTTACAACTCTTTTCTGACCATATAAACACGAAAAGATTGTTGGACTTTTGTCGTTTCAAGTTCAATATTGGTAATAAAACGACGTGTGTTTAATCTCTTTTTTACATTTTTGGATTAAAGGCACTAATTATGAAAAGTAATCCTTGATCATAATGATCAAGCGGTTCTCTCAAGTATTATTTTATACTTTTCGGGCTTGGGAGACACAAATTTATGAAAAATGACAACCATGGAGTTTTCTTAAGTTTTTCTTCTGACTCCCTAAAATTGAGAAACACTGAGTTTCCCCTATACTGGACTCGTTAAAATTTAACAGTAAAGGACCTGTTCAATTTCAAACAGGAACGAACCACTCCTTCTTAGGGTTCGAATCTTAAATCAAGTTGGACCCATTCGAAGGATGAGCTTATAATCAAGCAAATGTTATCCTCCTCAAGCTTGTCAAAATTAACGAGGTACTTGCCAGAAATGGTGGGGGAAAAGAGAGAAAAATGAACCTGTTTGTTGTACTTTGTGTTTGAAAAAACTTTCCATCACTCTTGAACACGACACGTTTATTCACCTGGGTTGGGAAATCATTTATCTAACAGCTAATCAAGCCACATTGAAAGTCTTCAGCTGGTTTCCGAGTATTAGCTTTGGGTCAATTGTCACCAAGCCATATGTAGTGTTGTTATGTGTTCAAGAGGTCAGTGCAAAAAAACCATTCACCTGTGAAATATTTGTCATCCATCATTGACCATCCCTGAGTTAGTCCTTGCCAAATATATCTCTTCAGACTTGATCTATGGTTTCGTGTTATGGGCTTTCCTATGACGAATCGCTTTCTATCGACTCCGACTCATTATCTAGAAAGATGATCTAGAAATCGTCAGTACCTTGGAATCTGCATGCATCAATGGCAGGTTTGTAGCCTTTGACGACAGGTTGCATCATTGACCTTCGATCAAATGATTCTGTGACGTGTTCGACATCAACTCATTCATTCACATTTCATGTATTGTACTGATTACTTTGAGGGCCATTGGCATTACTGGTGGTTCCTCTCACACTTGTTAACAATTTACATCATTGACTAGTAATCAAGTGGTTTCTACCATGTTCGACTTTGACACATTCATTCACATGGATAGAATCGTACTAGTTTGGGAAGTAGAAATGAAGACCTTGGATCTAGTTTCCACCATCTAGGTTGCGAGGAATTTTATTATCATTATATAGTGGACTATTTATAGACAGATGGCTGCGCCCATACTGTGTCCATATGTCTCTACTTGTGATGTAATATAAAATCATTCCTGTATCAAAACAGTTTTAGATAGTTCTTAGTCAGTTTTGTTCTGAGCATGGGAATGCCTACCTCAACGATGATATTTTCACATATATATATTTTGTGTTGAATGTTTTTTACAGGTTTGGATCGGGGTATCCACAGGAAGATCCTTGAAATGACAAAGTCATTCACTCTTCTTAGATGATCAAAATTATCCTCATCTATTACAGACTTTGCACTTTAGGGGGCAATCTGTTACACAAAAATTTGTCACCATGACTTTCTACAGTTTGTGTGAGTCCATCACCACTCATACATACCTCCTTTGCAAGTCTTAAGCCTCATCTCTTCATGTCAAGCCTTGAAAATGGGAGAAACACCTTAAAAATATCTCAAATCCTAGTTTCGCACTTTCTCCTAGCATTGCCTACGGTATCGCACCCAATGGTCATGTCCCCTATGAATCTGACCGCTCTGTCTATTAAGTGATGGGTGCAAACCCCTGTAAAAGTTAAAAAGGCATGAGTTCACTCTTAAAAACTCACCTTGGGTCACTTCTGGATGTTTCTAGAAGGAATATTACGCTGGCAAGTCCGCTCCACCTTGGTTCATCCATTCCATAACTAAGGGAGCTAACTCCATGATATGAGGTGCTTATCCCATTGAAGGAGGAACTTATCCCTTCGATGGTGGACCTGCAACTTTCTCCATTTGCACTATAAATTCAGGCATTGGGCTAGTTGTAGCGGGGGTTGAAAGCTGAAGATTCTCGAGGGTAAATGTTGCTGGAAATTAGACTTCCTTTTTGAGCTTGTGAGAGGAGAGATCACATACCTTTCATTTCATTTGGGAAGTGAGTGAGGCTTGTCAAAGTAGAGGCGATTCCTGTTGGACCCTGGAAAGAGCTTGTGCAACATCAAGGAAAAGGTTGTAAGGTTCTTTTATTCATAAAGTTAATGCAATCAAGTTTATTTTTCTCAATGAACTGTCTCTAATGGTTTATTTTATGAGCTCCTTGATCTTCATAATGAACATGTTTTATTATATTATCTATGCAGGTGTTCTTTGATGTATGTTTGTTTGTGTATGCAGGTTATTAGGAGGGAACTGCTTGAAGCGGTTAGAACAAAGCTGCCACAAAAAAGCATCGGACCGAGGTAGGGTCTATTACACCTCTTAGTTTTCATTTGTGAATTGAAACATGTTTAGAGAAAAGAAGATTTTCTTGTGCTTCTTGTCACTAGATATCATTTGATACTAGGGAGATCGGTCTTGTCCGCAAGAACGATTTATCCAGCTAACAAGGGCGAAATAAAGACTACCACAAAATAAAAAAATAGCAGGGTAAAGAACTAAGATAACATAAAATAACCTTCTAGTGATGAGTGTCCAAAGTATCAAGAAATACATCGCCTTATATGAACCAAAGAACATACAAGATATTTGAATCATTGTTCGTATCTTCCCTACATAAAGTCTAGAGTGACCACTAAACCAACTTAAACCCAACAGGCCCAAATTTGAACAAAATATAGTAGCAT
The DNA here is from genome assembly GCA_000404065.3 of Pinus taeda. NCBI lineage: Eukaryota > Viridiplantae > Streptophyta > Pinopsida > Pinales > Pinaceae > Pinus > Pinus taeda. The sequence goes on along the minus strand of APFE030595014.1, from coordinate 35,493 downwards.
TAAGTAGAAAAATAATGATATTGGAACAACCAAGTTTCCCCATAGAATTTCAATTCTAAGAGAAGCATCAAAAGTAGTTGCATTTAACTTGAAAGACAAAATATGTTTAGGCTGCCATGACAAGACCATACCTAAAATTTGATTATCAAAATGGGAATAGAAATGCGGAATATCAACCAATACTAATCTTGATCAGAGGATATTATTGTGATATTCTAAGAATTCTCAACTAATGGGTCAGTAAGATCACCTGGTGGATTAGTGAGATCACCAAAAGTTAAATCCAACATGAGAAACCTTTCCACCAAGGCCAATCGACATTCTACATTACCTAGAAAAAACCTTTGATTCTGAAGTATACATTTCATATCCTCCATTGAAGAGAATACATTATCATTCTCGACTTTCTTATCCTTAAAAACTAAGCACAACAAAGTATCCATTTGTTGGTGCACAACCAAAGAGTTCATGAAAGTAAGCCTCCTTTTCTTGAATCTACCAGAATCATGGGGCATTTTCAAATCAACTCTTGCAACATCTAAATCAAAATGATATGGACATGCCCTAGTTTCTTTAGAATCCAATAAGAGGATTTTCTTCCTCACTTCAAAAGGAAATACATCAAATAAATTCCCAACTAAATCATAGGAAAAATGGAGTTTCGCTTGAATCCAACATTTCCCACTCCACCCCTTTGACTTTCCATTCTCAAGCGAGGATCCATAATTACAAATACAAAGGAATGAACTTGAAACCACTACGAAACCCTCTATCGGAGAAGTAAGAATATATGACAAGTCATAGATCCCTATAAGCGCAACCTAAAGATCAAGATATCATCTTCCAATTGCCACTCCATAGGACCAAATTCCAGCAAGTTATTAAACTCGCCACAATGAAAATACATAGCATACAAGACTCCCTAGAACCATAAAAAACAATGAGGGCTCCAAAAACTCAAGCAGATGAAGATAACAAAATCAACACCCAAACCACCTAATGCCACTCAAAAAAATAAATGTAGAGTAATTGAAAATGTTATCACAGACATTGGCATACAAAAGCCCCCACTTACTGATGTAAAGCAATGTAGTAAAGTAACGCTAGTGCATCCTAATGAGACCCATTGCTGATAACACACCTCAAATAAAAATTCACTAAGCCACTTAGAGCCATGCAAAGCTTGTAAAATGAATGAACTACCATTTACATAATGCAATACCAAAAAGGGGAAACTGGATACCTATAAAATCACTACTAGATAGTCAAACTGGAGTTGAAAGAAGAATTAATGCTTTGCAAACAGTAGGTAAGAAACAAGACATAATAACCTCAAATAAAATCAGATGGCGAAGTTCGAGGATAAATCCCCTACTCCACTCCCATGTTGCATGTATATTGGCCACCCCAACACTATAATTGAAGCATTTAAATCGATGAGACCCTCATTTATCATTCCAATCCTATCAACTATGTACCACCATGTCTCCTCTATGTGGAGACACCTATGAAGCATTGCGTACAGCTTCTGAGGAAGCTCTCACTCCACTTGTGTTAACACCCCCCATTGGGGACCAATTGATTGTTCTCAATTAAGTCCTAGAGAAGTTCCAATTCTTCTACCAAAACAAAAAAGGGCCAACAATCATCCAAGAGTAGTACTGTAGATCTACATCGCAAATTTGCTAGGAAATTTGTAACCTTATTTCCTGATATCCTCAAATACATAGCTATTACATAATCGAACTTGAAAAGTAGGGAACTACTATGTCCAACTATGCCTTCCAAATTCCATCTCTTAACAATTTTATATGGGGGTTGTCCATTTAAAATACGTCGTGAGTCTCCCTCTATCGATAACAAATATTAACCCTCACATATGGAAATCATAGTACCTTTTTCCAATGTCAAGAATTGTATAATATGTTGTTGGTCGATCCACAACTTTGAGAAAAAAGTTTCATAGTAGATTAAATCCAATCACGAAATACACCCCAAAACGTGCAATTCTAGGGTTACCCTTAGAAGCTCCATCATAATTTAGTTTTAGAAAACTACAGGGAGGAGGGCAAAAAGAGGTATTCAAAGACAAAGACATATCCGGAGGAGGCTTATCTATAAGAATGCACATATTTTGAGTCATAAACAAAGTTGTCGAACGAATGATAATTATTACCTCAAAACGATAACTCTAGCCAAAAAACTGAAAAGCAAATGAAAAACGGCCCAAAAACGAAAAGTGTTGATGTTGCATCACCACTATTTTTTTCCTTTCTCCGACATAAATTTAACATTTTTCGAAAATGACAATAAAATAAAATAAAAAAACGCATTTTTTTGGTGCGAAACACACACTGAGAATGAAAGTGTTGATGCTAAAATAATATATTATTATATTATTATTATTATTTGTTTATTTTATTTTTTTATTTTTTTTTTTATTTTTATTTTTAATTTTTTTTTTCGGGGAAAATTTTTAGCATTTTTTAGGACGATGTTAAAGAGAAATATCATGACTCTGAAAAATGTTAAAATTCCAACAGTTTTCATGCATGACATTAAAGATAAAATATCATGCCTCTAAAAGCCTTAAAAGTCCAATTTTCAACCATGCCATTGAAGATAAAATACTTATAATTGTTTTAAACCATAGCATTAAAGATAAAATATCATGGCTCAGAAAAGAAAAAAGAAAATAAATAAATAAATAAAATAAAATAAAATAAAATAATTAAAAAATATATAAATATAAATATAAATACAAATTAAAAAAAAAAAAAAAGTAAAATAAATGCTTGAAAAATTTTCAACCATGGAATTAATACCAAATATCGTGACTACAAAAAACCTTAAGTTTTCAATATCTTACAACGATGGTATTATGGAAAAATTATATGCCTAAAAAAAACTTTAAAAAAGAACACATGAATGAAAGAGTCAATATAACAAATGTAATTTCTTTTTTAAATGCTAAAAGTATATCTACTTTAAAATCTTATCCTAAGACAACTTGACACATTGAAATGAAAATTTAAAAAACAACTATCAAATTGACATGCGGTGTAGGCGACCTTGAACGATTACAATGAAATCTTATAAATCAACCATGAAATTGACACACTGTGGGGGCAACCTTGATCCATTATAATGAAAATTCGGAAATGAATTATCAAATTGACACATAATGATGTTGGGTTGCTAGTCGAGGATCAATAGAGACCCTACAAAAAACTTTAAAATAGAAAAATATTAAAAAAATTAAATTCATTAAAAAACAATTATTTAAAAAAATTAAAGAAAAAAATATAAAAAATTAAAATTAAAAACACTAAAAAAATAAAAATAACAATTAAAATAAAATGAAAAAAGTGCCTCAACCCCAATCCAATCCTTCAGCATGCAAACGGGACTTCAGAATTAACCCTTAGCTAGGCGGGAGCTAGAGGGCTACCAAATTGGCAGGCAGAGCGCTCAAGGCCTCCACCGACCTGCGGCAACCCTCCAGCCTTCGCATTACTGACTACTAGTGGTAATTGTTTTTACTTTTATTTATATATAAAGTGTTTTTTAAATATTATTTTATGTTTTATATATATATTAATCGATTTTAATGTGATTTTTTTATTTATTTTTATTATTTTTCTTTCATTTTTTTAACTGTTTCTAAGAAGTCTTTTTCTAATGTTTTTTTTCTATTCTATTTTTTTCAATGTTTTTTTTCATTTTAGTTGTAATTTTATAATTTTCTATGTTTTTATTTTTATTTTTAAGGATTTTGTTATTTTATTTTATTGTTTTTTTTAAATGCTATGTTTTTTCTTAACAATTTTTTTGTTATTTTACTTGAAATTTATCTGAATTTTTCTTAGGAAAAAAAATAACTTTATATGTCAGTAGCTTTGGATATAAATTCCTAAAAATAAAAAAAAATAAAAAAAAAATCTATTTTTCCAACTTTGTTTATTCAAGTTTTTCATAAAAGTAATTTATTTAACATGTCATTTTTAGCGAAAAGGTCCTGAAATATGTATTTTTTAATTTAATGTATGTGCAAAATTTGTATTAATTGTCGAGTGTTTAAAATTAGTAAGTTTTAGTGACAATTTTTTGATGTGTATTGAAGTATTAATTAATGATATATAAATTTATAAAAAATCCTAACCTCAAAATATTAATGTCATTATTTTTTTAAAACTTTGCAAAGAAAAACAAAAACAAATGTTTGGATAACCCTTAAAAAACAAACATTTTAGGACTACAAATAAGAAGATGAATAAGACGACTTTAAAAATGGCTAAATAATCAACATTTATAAAACAATTGTGCATACTTAGGACATGAAAAATTTAAAGTGTCAAAAGATGTCTTAAAAAAATGTTGATGCTTTTGTAAATCCACATGAAAATCACCAACATTTAGAAAAAACCACACTTAATACATTAGAAAATTTGAGTGTCAAAAATAAGTCCTCTAAAAAAGAGGTTGATGTTGCATCAACACTTTTCAAAATCAGCGTGAAAATCACTAACATTTAAAAAAAATTGTTCATACTTGATACATAAGAAAATTTAAAGATATGCTCCAAAAATAAAGGTGTACTCTGAATCAACACTTTTCAAAATCAGGTGATTTTTTTGCTACCTTAAAAAAACGAGTACTCAGTATGGTTCTTATTTGATCAGTAATTATGTTCATATTTAAAATTTACAAGGTTGTTGCTTCTAAAGTGTCCACCTTCAAATAATTTGTCGTCCAAGAAACAACAAGAAGGGTTTCTCGAATATTTTGGATATTCATCTCTGTCAACACTACGATCTATCTCCTTTTTGCCTGAAATATTCTAGCATTCTTTTCCTTCCACAAATTCCAAGGAAAAAGCCTTGTAGACAAGATCCAAGCCATATTAACCTTAGGTTTTTAAATGCTAATAAATTCAAATGTACAAACAATTCTACTAGATTGTCACAATTGTGGTTATCATTAGAAAAGATGGAGAGGAGAATGGACCATGTCCCCTCTGCAAACACACAAACATTTAGTAAATGCTCCATAGTTTCTTCATCATTAAAACAAAGACAATAAAGGGATGGTCCTTCAACGCCATTTTTTATAATCTATTCCCAAGTGAAAAAATTGTGACCTACAATCAACCATAAGAAAGTCGAAGTTTTTCACCAATGAAACCATAACAAATCCTTAATCCAAATAACCTCATGTTGTAGACTATCATGACCTACACGAAAGAAGTATGCTTCATTTACAGAGAACATACCTATAAAATTATCACTCCATTACCAAATATCTTTATCTTGTCACAAGTGTATCCGCCTTTCCAATAATTCATGTTGAAATTCTTCCATCGTTTTTCTTGAGATAAACTAGGCTAGTCATCTTCAATTTTCCACTTTTGCCAAATGTCATCATCTACGTTACCCTCCCAATAGTCCACAAACTACATCACTCCTAAACTAGTTGTAAGGATCTTCACAAGGTTAAAATATTTCCTAGAATGTCATTGTACTTGTTGACATTTTTCTTCCCAAAAGAAGGTTGAGTTTATGATTTGTACCTCCCAGAAAGCACGACTCTTCACAACCTGTCAATTTTCCAGGGCCCATCTCCAAGAACTTAATCCATCGACATTTAGGTAATATCTTAATCATTCCTCCTACGACATTAGGGGGCATATTTTTGCAATTATATCTACTACCATAGTTTTGGCCCACCATTTAACCACCGCCACCACAATTTTTTCCCAAACATAACACTCATTATTTTCAAGTCACACAAACCTAGCCCTACAAACCATTTTGGTAGAACGAATGTTTCCCATGCTACCAACAACAAATGTTTTTCCTTATTTGCACCCTGCCAAAGGAAATCCCTCAATTTAGAGATAAATTATTCCAAATCAATTTAGGTGTGGAAATAACTGAATTTGATAAGCGGGAATGGCCTAAATCATGGATTTAGTAAGGACCCATCTCCAATTTTTAATCATATTTGTAAGCTTCGAAAGGAGATTCTACTAGCAGGAGATTGTATTTGGATTTAGAACTAATGGTACTCCAATATACTTAGAAGGGAGAGAATATTTTTGGAACTCTAGAACCTGAGGTAAATGACATTGAACCCTTCCCTTACAGTGGAAAAATAAAATTCCTATTTAAGGATAGGTTGACCAAATAAACAAGCATCATCGACAATTTGTTGATATGTCAGAAGGAGGTCTTCCCTAAATAATTGTAACCCTCCAAGAATCCCTCTAGAAAAAGGATGTGTACACAAACAACCAAGGCCTTCCATATCCAAAGAAGTTAAAAAATGACCAAGGCCTTTGATACAGGGCATAGGGGATCTCCCTATATGAGCCCATGTGACAACTTAAAAGTAATAGAGGGAGAACCACTCATAAATATGGAGAAAAAAGTAGTGGAGATATGAGAGTGCATCGAGGAGATCCATTGCTAGGAGAAACAAAATCATCTTATATATGCAATAAATAATCTTATTGTAAGCCTTTGAGAAAACAAGCTTCATCAACATTCCTAACTTCTTCAAAAATTTCAAAAAGTGAATCATCTCTTGAAGTATAAAAATTCCATTAGAAATTTGTCTTCCCTCAACGAAACTAGTTTGTTCGAGAGAATTAAGCGCTTTCAACAATGGCGTCAAACAATATACAATAATAGTGGAAATCACCTTGAACATGACATTGCACATGCATTGATTCTAAAACCATTAGGATAATCTGATTCTCGAGCCTAAGGAATGAAAGTCAAAAAAGTTTCATTTAAACTGCCCCACATAAAATGAAATTTTCTAGATTCGTAGACCACTTCAACCTTTAAAAAAATTGGAAGTAAAACCATCTGGGCTAGGTGATTTATTACACAACTTAGCCACAATTACTTCATCCACTTCTTAGAAAGGAATCAGTCTCATTAAAGAAACATTCCAGTCCTCACTGACCAATTTTGGAACACATGTTGTGACCTTATTAATAGCAGGTTTTCTATTATATGGAGATTTAGTCAATGCAACCCTATAATAGGAAGCCAATTCCTCCTCAATATCCTAACGTTGTAGCTTCCTCTATCCATCTTTTCCATTCAACAATAAAATATGATTTATATGTTTGTGTTGACTCATATATTTATGGAAAAATTCAGAGTTATTTCCCCCTCCTTCAACCATTGAATTCTAGATTTTTTTTGCCACAAGGTTTCCCCCTATTGTCACCTCATTTCTGAATTATTTAATGTAAGCCCCTCCTTAGTCACTATTTCATACGAGTGTTCTTCTATAGTCATAGGTTGTTGAACCATGTGCACCTGAGATTCCAACCTATGTTTATCCTCTATATGTTACCGAATTCTATATTATTTCACTATAATTATCTCCCACCATACTCTAGCTTTCTTTTGAACTTTAGATGACTTAATCCAAAAACACTCAAATTGTAAAGGTATGTTGCATGGGGATTATTAAACGTCGTTCTTCAGACAAATTGGTCAATGATCCAAACCAAGATAGGGAAGAATATACGCTTCAATGAATATGTCATTATCCATCACTGATTCAAACACCAAAAACCAATCCAATCAACTGACAATTTGATGTTTACCCCTTCTTCAATTATTCTAGGTGAAAATACCATTAATGGTTTTCACATCCACTAACTTCAAATATCCAATGAATTCCACAAAAGAATTATATTATGGATCTAATCAATGTAGCCCACTCTTTTTTCATCTAAGGCTTTAATAAGGTTAAAATCCACCCCAAAAATCCTTAAGGGATCACGGGTAATATTTCTATTAACCTGAATCTCTGCCAAAAAGGCCATCTTTTGCCTCCCCGTATAAGGGCCATACATCGTTGTCATGCACACCTTCTCCTTTGATCCAAGATACCGAAATGAACTAGTCAAAACATAAGGGCTAGCCATGGAATCATGAAATATTACCTCCAACAAATTCCACAAAATTGCTAGACCTCCAACACTTCCTTCAGCATGATATCCATAACTTCATAACCTCTCAAGCAATGAGAAACTATTTCACACATTTTTTACATAGAAACCTTGGCTTCATGCAAAATCATCAAGGTGTGATTTTCAATTTTTATTCACTCCCATAAAAATTGTCGTTGTTTATAACAATTTTCATTATAAATTTTTTTGAGGGAAAAAAATAGAGAGATCTTTGTAGCCTATCTCAAATTAATTAACTCTTCCCCATATTTTGGAGAAGTTATCACATTGTCTTTCAAACTTTCCTTTTAACTTATTTATTGATCATCTCTTTACCCTTATTCTTGAGATCGCCAAAAGGGCGACCATCATTATTATCTATATGAACCTTGCCATGTTTATTCTTCTAACTTAGGTAGGTCTATAGATAAAGTTCCCTTTGGATTGTACGTAAATCTGCCAAATTCTGTATAGTCCAATAATTTAGAAGAGTCACAAGGGTTCACTCCTCATCAACAAGTGTATCCACATTCTGGTTCATTAAAGGCATTACTTTTCAATTCCATTTAGATAAATATAACGCTTGTCTACATCCATCTCTTTATTTGATAGCTTCCTTTTTTATGTAAGTTTTCCACCTAATGGTTCATTAGTTGTTTCAAGCATTAAGATATCATTTAGAAAGGATAAGTATTCCTCCATGCCACCCAAAGAGGCAAATGTAGTTTTATCTACAAGTTTCTTTTGTGGCTGTGTCTATATGGAAATGTTCATATAGACACATAGTCTCCTATAAAACATTTTTCCCCCATTTAGTAATTTCCAACACTCTCACAAATTTTCCAATCACACTACCTATGCCCTTCAAAATTTTGGTCAACTAAAAATCAATAGGTAGACAGTAAAGTTGAACCCACACTAGAGTAGCCTTAAATTTCTATTTGTCTACATTGAAACATTCTTCCCAATGTCACATATATAACCTTGCATTGTTAAAGAAACAGGGGTCACCCTCAAAAACCCATTCTAGTTCTCTTGAGCCAACATCCAACGAACCTGCAAATGAATGCATGCTCTTTCTTTCATCTAAGATGATTTTCCAAACTATTTAGAAGAATAACAAGCTTGCCATTTTTGGCTATCTTTAACCAGCACTAACCCTTCAAGCCAACTTGTTATTAAACCCTCAAAATTGGAGGCCCTTGAGAACTTCCACTAGCCTTGTGGATTTATCTACAAAACCTCCTGCTTGCTTCAAATGTCGGACTACAACATTTTCAAAAGGAACCTCCCTCAAGCCCACCAAGGTACTCATAACGCTCGTAAGGTGAGTCCATGAGTAAGTCAAAAACCATAATTCTAAAAAAAACTAATTAAAAAATCAAACTTTATTTTTGAACGTAGAATCTCTCACAATGTTCTTGCATTTCCCGTATATGACTTGAGATTTCCCCACACATATATATAGATATTATTTAAATAAATATTTCATATAATAAAATTTAAAATTATTTCATATGCAACGCTCATCAAATAATCATGTAAATGATGTAAAGTGTCTCAATAGTGAAGATGAGCAAACTGTAATTAAAATTGCGGCAAAGTTTTTTTGCGTTATTTTTATATAAATTACAAATTTTGGAATATTTTTTAAAATATAAGAATATGAATGAAATCAAATGTTTGCATATGCATATTGATTCTAGAATCACATAATAAAGTTTACCTATCCCATTCCAGAAATCAATATGATTGAAATACAGCCAACAATGTATTAATACTGAATACTTCTGAAATTCTAAGAAACTGATGAGTTATTGTGGCGAAGGCCTTGATGGTAGAACAACTGCTACATATATATCTCTCTAGTATGGTTGCAGAGACCATAATTTAGAACTCCTCATGAGTATGTGAACAGAATCTAGCAGCATCCGAAACGTATAAATTTTAGAGGCATCCAACCACAGAACTTTGAACTATCCGGTTTCAAAACCGTATATGGAAAACCTAAAATAACAACTATGGCAACAATAAAGATTACCTCCATGAAGGTATCATCAGTTCCATCAAATCTTGAAGTGCCGTATCAGTTCAGCACTTCATGTGGATTGGCGAAAAGATTGAGCAGCTCGGAAATGAGAGAGTTTAGAGTTAAACTGGGGTTCCAATGGTCTTCTCGCAGAATATCGAGGCATACGTTACCCTCCTGATCGACTGTGGGGTGATTGAGCGGGTTGAGGCACTTCACACTAGGCGGCTGACAAGGGAAATTCCTGGGCACGCTCACGTTAAAAGTGAAGGACCCCATTCCTTCTTGCGGCTGAACGGTGATTTGAAAATTTGCCCTATCGTCTCTGCCGTTGGGGAAACATATCGACATGCAACTCGGCAACCGGAGTTCATTCATGTCGCTCTGCAATCGCAATTCACCCAACATTCTCTTTCTTCGACTCTTTTTCCCAGTTGGATGCGTCCACACATCATCTTCATCGTCACGACTTCGTTTCAAATTGTTGCTGAATGGTGTCACCATGCTTCACAATTGCTGTAACTGGAAATTCAACTCTGACGTAGAATCAATTCAACAATCCATCATTGTTGTTGAATGAACCAATTCTTTTAATGGCCAATTTAGTCTTCTTTTTTTTTTTTTTTTTTCCAACTGAATAAATCGTATTTGAAATAGCTCTCAATCCTGCTCAAGATTTAAGCACAAAATTCAACTCGAAGCCAAAATCAATCAAACAATAAACCAAATCGTTCAATGCCGAGTTTAGGCTATAATGTATGTATGTATATTGGTAACGGCTAATATTCAGATGGCCGACTTGACCAAGGACGATATAATCACGTTGTGGTCAAGGAGGGCGTGGCTCGACTCCCATTCTCAAGCCGAGGTTACTTTGATGGCTTTGTTTAGTTTCATATATCTGAGGTGTGGTTTGAACATTTAAAATTAAAGTTTTATTTTAATTTATAAAAAAGTATTATATTAATTAAATTATTATATTATTATTAAATATTAATTTGAGAATGGGATTTGAGTGAGGAGAATGTAAAATCTATTTTACGCTCGGGCTTTGACATTTAAATTCTCCTCCCTCTTTCCCAAACAAATTGGAGGAGTCATAAATTCAAATGTCTTGATTTCCTTGGAATTTCCTAATGATAACAAATCTCTCTTGTTTGTCCACCATAACCTTCTCTTTTGTTTGTCCACCATAACCTTCCTTATTACCCCATGCTCCATTATGTGGTTGTTTCTATTGTATTTCCACTTCCACTTGAAATTACTTTGTTATCTGGTCATTAAATTTTAAATTTTATTTTGATTTGACGCCATTTGTTTTTGTTAAGTGATTTAAAGTCCAGGGAAAATAATCTTAGGGGTTAATATGGGGAGTGGGCTAATATTCCATATTTTTGCTAAAAAAAAGATTAGCCAATTCTTATTTTTCTAAAAATGAGTTCAACCAAATTTTATAGTATAAGATTATTTTACTTTAAAAATTACCAGTTTTTTATATCATCTAATATAAAGTAATTAGAAACTAAACATCTTTACAAAATTATCATCAAACATTTTAAAATTGGATGTTGGAGACTAATAAGATTCATGAAGGTTACTAAACGTTAAGATAAACTTTCATCCTTAAAATTTTCCATGTGAATGGAAGTAAAGTCGATTATATAGAAAAAAATTACGTGCTTCTGTGAGTGATCATGGGAAAGAATATTATTATTGCAGTTTGAGATTTTGTCAAGTATGGCTTTCACACTCACACACACACACACACACATGTAATTGTGAGAATGAAATTTATTTTTATGGTTATTTTAAGTTAAGTGTAGAAATTTATAAACAGTAAGAAGCATTTTATATTCTTTAAAAAGAAACATTTAGATTTAAAGTCATTTTAATTGTTTTGCATGTAAAGGTAATTAAATAGCATATTAAATGGAATGAAGTGTCTCCACTCAGAAAATGAATATAATATGCTCTTCAAAGCATAAGCGCTTAGGTTTGTTGTGTTTAAGAGGTTTGTTAGGAAGCATTTCCTTTCAAGCGGAAGAAGTGAGTGTCAAACCTATACCACGAAGAGGCCAAGATGTATATGAGAAAGGCCACTAGGGTGGATATAGAACATGTTTTCAATTATAGAGAATGGTGGGTAAACAAGCTCTATAATTTATTATAACTATGATAAGAATGGGCATATCTCATAGGATTTTTCATAAGTATGGTGTGATGTGGCCACTACAAAGCCATAAGTCATGCAACAAAGTGTTATAATTTACAGTTGATGGTGGAATGGGAGACAAGGACATCACAACAAAAACTTGGTGAACTTTGAAACCATGAATATCATTATTTTGGGAGACCTAAAGATTAATCTAACTCGAGGCAAGGTTTCTATGGGTGTTAATGGTGACCATTAAGAACCTTTCCTCACCACCAAAGCTACCCTCTAGATCCTTATTTTTTTATCTAGCCAAATAGAAGGATTATTTTGATGAGTATTTGGAAGTTCTACAATAATAGGAAATGGTACAAATAGTGGTGTTGCTACCTTGAATCATACTATTCATTTATGTCTGGAAGTGAAGTACAAGGATTGCAACCTTGAGTCATGAGAGACACTCACTCTTCAATAGTAACTTGGGACCTTTTTCATTCATTCACTAAAATTGTAGATGATGAATGTTTGATATGTAGCTTTTGGTCAACCTTGAGCTAATTTATTAGGGGACGGAGGGAGGAACCCATCCATGTATCTTTGTTTCATATTCAAGTGCCAGGGCCTGGGAAGAAGAAACCCAAGATTGATTAAGAGTTAAAAATGCATTCATAAATTCATGGTACAAGACTTGGGTTGTGAGGATGAAATTAGGATTTGTTGTGAACGTCCTTTCAAAGAAGATGTCATGGATGATGGGGAATTTAGACTTACTTGATTCACCCATTTAGTTTTGGTTAGAAGATATGTACATTATCTATTGAAATGGCTTCCTAGAGAATATTAAGGTTAAACTTAGAACCATGAAGACAATGGTAGATTTTGAATTTATTGAGATCATATATGAGAAAGAAACGTATCCTACACTCTCACAACTCAAATGAGAAAATGTCAATGAGGCCATCATCAACTTGAAGAAAGGAGAAATTCCCTTTAACGGAAGTGGGACAATAGTGATACAACCTATTTATCATATCAAAGAATATTGGTATGTGAAGCTTGTGGATAATGTTATGGATGGCATAGCAATTGATCAATGCTACAACTTCATGGTTAGAATGTGAGATGACTATGTTTATTCCAGAATTGATAGTGTAATATTTTCCAAAATATTTTCTCCTACCACTTAGACATCCAAGATGCATTCTAGTATTAATATGAGCATAACCATGATATTTCATCTCATTGTTGCACTATTTTTAAGTCGGTAAGCTAGATCGGTATAGACTTGGGTGACCATCTCATCTTTGATGGCATATAGGATGTCAAGGATTTTATGGGATACATTATCTTAATTATCATGGAAGCTAAATTTATTCATGAATTTGATGCAACATTGAGGTCTAATCCATTTTACACACACACACACCCTCTCTTTGTCTCTTTGGACTAATGTATTATTAAAAGGCATATTTTTGAGTGCATAAATTTACATGTATGTAGACCACAAGTTCTAAAAGGCCATTTTTCATAGAAGAACTATCATATATTTTTATATCATATTCAAATATACATCTATATATTTTTTAGTCTATTTAATTAAAAGTAAAAAAATATAAAATATTCTACTATATTGGGGTAATAGAGAAGGGCCTATTAAAAGAAACACAAAATAATATTTATTTTTCTACTAAATTGAATAATTTTTTTAACAAACCTGGTTAATATGTTTTACTAGAATCAATATTTTTTTTACTAAACCTAGTAAAAATCATTTTGCCACAATTTTTTCTACCAAACTTAGTAGTTTTTTTTCATGAGACCAAGTAAAATCTAAGAGGCAATGGAGTCATCAAGGAAAAAATGGAGCCATGCGATGAAATGAATAAATAATTATGGAGATGTAAGCATGATATAAACTTTCTAAAATCTAGTTTAGATAATAATGAGGTTGGCATGAAGAAGCTATGGGATGAATTAACAGAATTGTTCACCAAGTAGCATACAAATAATAAAGATACATTGCAAAAATTAGAAGATACATTACACAATATAACCACATTTAGAAAAAAATATATGATTCAAAGAGGAGTAAACAATGAGAATGAAAATAAGTTCAATATCATAATGGAGAGAATATAGAAAAGTCAAACCGCACCCTCACTAATCTCAAGTAGAGAAGTTTTAGGGATATCTGTTTTAGGAAATAGTGAGTCAATCCCTTATAGAAACTATGAAACTTATCATGGAATAAAATGAATATAAATGGATTGTTTCAATTATAAAATATTTAAAACTCATTTTTACTCTAAATAATTTAAGCCCGCCCTAGAAACAAACTTTTTACCTTACTTTATTCCCATTTATAGAGTTGCAATAGGGGTAGCATGAAAATTTTGGAGGAGGTCCAAGCCATGTCACAACATTAGTTCAACCCACCACTTGATTATTAGGCTATTTGTATTTCATGTGGATCATGAAAATTAATCTCATTTACAATAGTGTATTCAAGGCAGATAGAACCATTATTGCATATAGATAGTTGCATTAAAAAATGGACTAGGGAAGGATGTCTTGAAAACTATTGGGTCCATAAGTTCACATGCACTTTTGGACCAATCCCTAAGTCATGGTACTTGACAGATGAAGTTTGACACAAAAGAATGCCAGTGGAATTTCTCAAGTAATTGTTTTTTTTACCTTCTTCTACCTAGTTAAGTCTCTTGGTGTCATGTCCACTCTTAAATGCTATTAAATCAATTATGTTGGTAGAATGTTAGATGGGCCAAATAAAAATATTTTTGTATCGTGCATTATCAATACTATGACTATGAGACCCAATTGGAAACAAGTGTGATAGTAGGTGAGTATTCTAGTATTGTACAAAGGTAGATTAGGAAAGAGAGTAAGAAATTGATCTCAAGTATTTGCAACACATGAAGTTCAAACAATAAAAATGAGAAAGGTACATCAAAGAAATAATATATAATCCCATTGGGAAGATATATCAGGAGCCACTTAATATTAAACAGTTGAATGATAACATGCATAACACCATGAGTGTGCATTACACCTTCTAAGAAATCTAATTCCCATTTTTTTTCTTTAATCTAGGCTCATATACCTCTAATACCATAGAATAAAATGACCAAAAAAAAACTCTAATATCAATCCACATGTTAAATATTTTCTATGCCATGCATGCCTCACTCACCATATTTCACAATCTAAGGTAGTGCACCCCCTTCTCTACACCCAAATTCCCTCAGGATGTGCCATAACCATTCCATAGCTCTAGCACATGCTCTCTAAGGAGTCTCAAATCCCTATGGATCCAAAGGTTCCAAGTATCTTGGGAGTTTCCATGTACCCTCCAAGACTCACACCAAATAAACCTATCCCATTGAGAAGTGCACACCCAAATCTGCCTAGGATCAATAGGGTAATTGTATCATAGGGCAACAACACAGCTTTTCGAGAAGAAATGAAGCATTTACAATAGTATAAAGATGGAGTTAAGTGATGGAATACACTAAAGGTCCCACTTTTATGTGAATGTACCATTTTCAACAAGTGGCACCTCAAGAATCCCCTTTAGGGACTTCGAATACAATGTGTGCACTTTTGACTTTATGCTCCTTTTAATATTGGGCTAGCCACATAGGTTTAATTCCATCACATAGCACTCAACCCCCTCTCTGACACATGGAAACTTATCATCCCATATCTTCTTTCATTTGGTTTATAGATATGATGTATTTTAATTAATATTAATACATGACAAATTAAGTTATGATCACTGGTGTTTTTGGCACATATGCTCACCAACCAAGAATCACATAAGTCCACTAGCCTTAAAACATATCTACATAGGCATGTTATCGTAAAACAAATATATACATATAGGAACAAATTTCCAAAATATCTTAACTCACCATATTATAAATGAATTTATAAATCTATAGTGGTCACATTTGAGAGATACAAATATATTAGCTCACAAAAATTACCTTGGATGGATTTTATTGATGATTTTCAAGATCATGAAATAATATATAAGGTTGTTTCCATGCTTATAGAAAATGTGAACCTATTCTAATAGAACATTACAAATGTGAAGGAAATCAAGGGAGAGATTGGAAATATGCATATTGAATTGAAGCTAGTGCTGGATTGATCAAAAGAGGTCCATAGCAGCTAAATCCCAAGACAATGAAAAACCTAAAGGAGAAAATTGATAATATGTTTGTTATGTGGAGAAGACATAGTGAATCAATTAACAATCATGAATACTTAGAAGTCATGAGTTAGGGGTATCATATTTTGCATGAATTTCAACGTGTTGAATGCAACTTGCATTCACAATGCCTTTTTTCTCCCTCTAATGATGAAGTATTAGATCATGTAACTAGAAAGGAAACATATACGTTCACTAGTGGGTTATTAGGGTAACATCAAGTATATATGATAGAAGAATACAAAATTAAATTGAAATTTTCAACATAATGGAGATTCTATGTCTATAGTTTCGTGTTTTTTGACTTTAAGAATGTCTTGGCAGCGATTTATAGGATCTGTGTACATAATTTATGTGAATACATTCACAAGCTTTTGGAAGTGTGTTTGGATGAATGCACAATTTATATTCTAATAAAACATCACGTTTTAATGTTATGATTGTGGTTAACAATAACTTGGAGTACTTGAGTAATGCATATACATTGTAGTTGCCTCTTGGACACATTGGGAAAAAGAGGGAGGTTCACTAGGGGAACACATACCATAGTAACAACAACAGTGGAATGATTGTTGACAAGAGTTTTCATTAAATAGTAATGATAACTCTCTTTTGATATCGTTTTGGAAAAATTAGTAAGTGCTCCAATCTTTGTTTTCTAAAATTGGTAATTGAAATTTCATGTTCGTGTCGATTCTTTAGGCATCGTTGTTTGAGAGATATTGATGCAAGTTAATTGGGGGAATTTTAGGGATTAAAATGGGCCTCTTAAGTAAAATAATAAAATAAGAGATGAAATTTTAAAGGCAAAGAATGAAAAAAACATTTTTATTGTATTTTTGGCTTATCTCCTTATAGGTTTACTCAAATTTCAAGTGTAGAAAATTGTTTGATGAGGAATTAAATTCCAATTCAATGAATACCCACTTCATAAAAATTTTAGTAGACACACAGTGAGAGAAATTAAAAATACATGAAAAATGAGTTTCAAACATGTTTTGTCATGTATTTTCATTTTTTCTTAGTGTGGATCTACTCAAAAGTATATAGAGTGGGTACTCGTTGGATGTGGAATTTAATTCCACATGTTGCAGTTATATACACATTCCATTAGAGTAAACCTATAAGGAGATAAATGTTTTATTATTTTCACTGCAAACCTGTTTACCCGTGCAGATGACATCATCATATTGAATCTTATTGGTTCTTTTAAAGGTTATTTTGTTAGTAAATTTTTGGTTTTGAGGCCCATTTTTAACCTCAAAAATTCCCAATTTATAGAAGGGAATCAGACAAGCCTATATGTTTTTCTAGTATAAGTTGTCGAGAGTAGAAGAGCTATACAAATACAAAGAGAAAAAGGTTGGTCATGGCCTACACCCTCTAAAAGTTTGGGCACTATATACTTGGTCGGAATTTATATTTTTCACAAATCATTTAGTATTGAAATATTGGTGAGTACATTATTTTTAAAGGGCCACATTTATAGGTGGATTATATTGTTCTAAAAGTTTCTTTTTGAAGTAATTGTGAAGCCAAGAGGGAAGAATTTCAGACTATACATCTTATTTCATATCAATAAAATGGAATTGGATGATTTCTCAACAATCAGCTCCTCAACATAAATTTAGTCTCAGTATAAGTGTTGTGTTGATGGTGCTAGACCCGCCAACATTTAGGGGATCTCCCTGGTATGAAGTCCCAACTAGACCTCACACCACTTGGTGTATGAGTCCCATCCGCTACGATGGTCTGGTTTCTATTTCTTAAAGATATGCCTTAGCTCTTGCTTGTTAGCATGTGAGAGTGGTTTACTTTGTCTTCGAACAACAAGGTTCATGTGCCTAGTGAGTGCTCAATGTTTGATGTGTTAGAATTATTTCATTGTAGAGGGAGAGGGTGGAAGTGAGTCTCAGGTTGAAAGGGAATAGTCCCAACTCTGATAGAGACACACAACATCACAAGACATGCACAACTTCTGACGGAGTAGTCCACATGGATGCAGCAGTCAAAAACACAAGGTGAATAGATAACATGTACAACACCAAGCAGAATAGTCCACATGAATGCGACAGGAAATATAACAAGTTTACAAGAATGAATCTGTCGAGTATCCGGTGGGATAGACCGCATGGGCTAGGCAATGCTAGCAACTGATACAACACATTTCCAATAGCATATGTGCTTAAAAAACTGAAATAGTTCAACTGTCTCAATACAGGTTAAAGAAACATGCATTCTAAGCGTCTAAAGAAGAGTCTTACAAATGAATACAATACATGTGTCAAAACGTGTTGGCCTATTAGTAGGCTTCTGAATTAAGAAAAAGTTCCAAGACACATCCATACACAATTACATCACTAACCTCGATAACGGGGCATTGGAGCCACTGCTCACTCCTCAAAGAAAAGATCACAGACTCTCAAGGCTATGTGGGAGGATCCAAGGTGAAAAAGTATTTTGCGTGTACAAATGAGGGGTATTTATAGCTAAGGGTAAATTGGCCCTTGTGACTATTCAACTTCCTTCATAACTGTTTGACTTACATGAATCTTCAACTTTACATGACTTTCTAGATTTACATGTGGGTCCCTTGGACTTCCACGTTACATTACATTGACTACAACAGTGTGGCCCATAGTAGTTATTTGGCTAAGATGACCCATGACATGACTCAACATGATAGAGCTAATGTGTTCATGTTGATGGTGGTGTGCATGTCGAGTTGTAGTTCTGCTGAGTGATGGATGTGCTCTTAGTGTATCATAGCTTCAAATCCACATGGCAAGGTGTGTGGATTCTTCGATGGTCTTGGTGTTTGCTTGATGTTGCATGTGCACATTTCTCCTTCACTTGTACTTTGGCATGCTTCATGTGTTTGCACGTTCGTGAACAAGTCTCCTTGCATGAGTTCCATGTTCATCCATTCGTGAATCAATCTCCTCACATGTGCTCCTTGTTCATCCCATTCATCGTCACATCATGTCTCATCCATGTACCCGTATTTGCAATCACTCATGATGAGACGACATCAAATCCATAAATATCCTAATCTACCATGATGCATTATCGGTCACTTTTAGATGTAGGTGACAAGGAGAGAGGACAACGCTCTGAAACTATGCAAGGTAGATTTCATGATGGCATGCGAGCTTCGAGCACTGTTCATGAAATTTGCACAGAGGTCACTAGGATGTTGAGATGGGAAATACAGATCAATAGTGACTGTCTACGGGATCTAGCTGGGCTAGAGGGTCGATCTGCACAATTTTCTCAAGGAGACAGTGTAGGAACTAGGGGGATACTAGTAGCAAAAACTACACAATTTATCTGGGGAGCTAGTAGTGGGCTATAGGAGGCTGCTCACAAAAATTACACACACTACGGAGTTTCAATAGGCAAGGGAGGAAGATTGATGGTTGCAGAAGCAAAGTGCACAATTTAGGGAAATTGGATGAGGCTAGTTTGCTTGGTAAAATGGCTAAGTGTGAGGTCATTGAAACATATATAAACATTATTAGGAATTGATTATGATCACACACAAACACTTAGTGACACAATGTAGATGATCCAGAATGCATAAGACATACCCTGATTGATGCAACAGCCCTCATGACAAGAATGTGTGAAGTGAGTGTAAAACATTTCTATGTGATGAAAACTGGTCATCCCCACATGCTTTCCCTTGAAGTAAAACAACAAACCCTATGCCTGAAAATGACACATGCTGCATAAATATGAGAATGCGGAAAACTCTTAGGATCAAGGAGGGGAGCTTGAAATCATCAGCTTACCAATAAGCAACCAAGAATAACCAATTGCAGGATACAAGGTAGGTTGCGAAATTTGCATGTGAGACAAAATCTTGGAGGGTGTTTGTAGCCACTACAACACTTGGCGACACACTAGTAGAACTTCAGCTCTCTGAATGGATCTTGTTTTGTGAAAAGTGAGTCTAACCCTTTTGGAAGTATTGTTCAATTATTTGATAATCTTGGTTTCCACATTAACTTGCTTGAAAGATGTAGTACCTACCATTCTCTTGATCGTTCAACACACATCCTAGCCAAGTCAACCTAGTTCTTTTGATTGGGGATGAGGTGTATATTGGTCCACAAGTAATATAATAGTCAGAGTTTAAGTTTCATCTCTTATGTTGCTCTGTTGCCACAAGGCCTGGACAGTACCTTGGCGGTGTCACGTAGGAACACAAGCGTCACTCCATTACTAGTGAGCCTCGTTAGTACCCCTGCGGAATTACTTGCATCACCTCTCTCAGGAGGAAGTCTATCACTTCTTTTGCCTTATTCATTTTTTCATAATTTTGATATTTTAATTTTTTCATTTTTCATTTTTCAAAGAACTGTGCATAGGAACCTTTTTATTTTAGAGGTAGAAGAGGGATCCCAACTTATTGAGAGAAGAAGAGGTTGTTCCTTCAGAGAGGTATGTTATGTATACCTCTGACATACTTGTTAAGGTTTTCCCCCTCACCTTACTCTACTTAACTGAGCTAACAATGGTTAACCCAAAACAACCAACTAGAGTGGGTGGTGCTAGTTAGAGTGCAAGCATTGTGTTTTCACCGAGACTCACTCTGAACAGAACCTATTTTCCATCAAGGCATCATCAACTAAAGACAACAAACTCTTCATAAAGGGAGAGGAAAACAAATAACCAAGTGTTGCTAGTTGTATAGGTACTCTTAGATTTTCTTAGCTTGTCTCAAGAGCCAAACACGGTTTGATGAGAGGCTAGCCTACAAGTACAAGCAAGAGAAGAAAGAAAAAAAGAAAAAAAGAAAAAGACATAAGTAAAGTGAAAGAAAAATAAGTAAGAAAAGAAAGCAAGAAAGAAAATCAAACCAAGTAAGAAATAAAACAAACATGCAAACTGAAAAGAAAAGAAAAGCAAAGAAAGCAGTAAATACTACTCCTACTCCTATGCTAAATAGTGCATGGGCCTACTCATGTGAAGTGGTATATCCAATGAATCCATTGGCACATTGGCTAGCCCATGTTGGTGAATGCATGGTTAACAAGAAAGATATGCATGTAAACCAGCAAACAAGAAAGATAGATCAATGAAAGCCAACATGATTCGAGTTCTAAAACATCCAGAGAATAGAAAAGAGTGAATTCACAAAACAAACATTCTGTAGACATACCATGGTGTTGTGATGCATTATGTGTAGATGGTAAACATACACACTCTTTGGACTATGACATATAAGAAAACATGAGAAATACCAATAGCTTATTCTTTGCAAGTGCATTCGTTGTGTAAGATTCCTCCAAAGCTTGAGTGATGGGATCGTGTGATTCGAGTGGAGGAAGTGAAATCTCAGTGTTTGGTGGATATTTAATGCGAAGAAGAGAGTGATGAGGAGCCTTGGGTGTTTCGAAAATTTTCTGATCAGAAGTGGAACTAACCTCAAGACAGCAAAGGCCTGACATAACCATCATCCCAGGCTGAAGTGCCTCGACAACCTGTGTGGTTTCCACTCTGTCTATAGGTAGATCATCGGAGACCAGTGGCCTAGACATATTAACAATGAGTGAATCAACATTGTGATCAATTGGAGAAGTACAGAGATCATGACAGTAATGATTAGAAAATTAGGGATATGTGTTGGCATCCTCATGATTTGATGAATCATCTAGAGGGGTAGATGAGAAGCAAGGATGTTCAACCTCTGTGTTTTCAGAAATGATAGATGACAGATGGGATGGATTTTTAGAGGAAGATGTGTCCTCTCTACAATGTAATGATAGACTGACATCCAATGTGTCTTGTGAATGATCGGAAGTAGAAACATTTGGAAATGAGTTTTCACAGGGGAAATCAACAATGGCAGAATCACAAGGGATGTTAGGATAGAGTGGATGAGGTGAAAATGGAAGGAAGACATCCTTCACTGTGCGTTCTTCTCTAGATTCCCCCACACACTCATCGTGAATGATAGCGCAGGTTGGCTGCAAAATACCAACTTTTTTGACAACTTGATCCTCATTAACAACACGTGTGGAGTCCAGAATGGAAGAACACAAGATAGTACAATCTAAAGGATCAACAAAACATGGGGATGGAGGTTGAGGTAACAAGTCCACATGATAACCAATAGCCTTGCAAGCCAAATCTGCGCAGATATCATGAGCAGGTAGGATAGGAGGATGTGATAGTTCAACAGATGTGTGTGCAGCTTCTCCCACCTCACACTGCGGAAGTAGAGTTGTTTGGTGAGAAGAGGACGGATAGTCACTTGTGACAGTGACCTCATCTATCTTATATTTGGCACCTTTCATGCATTCCTTGTTCGTCCATTCATGAACTAATCTCCTCACTTGCGCTCCTTATTCATCTTGTTCATCATCATGTCATGTCTCATCCATGTACCTGTATCTGCAATCACTCATGACGAGATGACATCAAATCCAAAAATCTCCTAGTCTACCATGATGCATTGTCATTCACTTTCGTATGTAGGTGACCAGGAGAGAGGACAAGGCTCTTAAACTGCGTAAGGCATATTTCCATACGAGATGTGGGCTCTGGGCACTATTCATGAAAATTGCGCAGAGGTCACTGGGAATCTAAGATGGGCAATCTAGATCTGCTGTGACTTTCCATGGGATCTGACTAGGTTGGAAGCAAGATTTGCACAATTTTCTTAGGGAGATAATGAAGGCAGTGGGGGGAGACTGGCAGCAAAAACTGTGTAATTTCTCCAGGGAGCTGGCAATGTACTACGGGAGGCTCCTCAGAAAAATTGTACAATTTTTCTGGGGAGCTAGGAGTGGGCTACTTGAAAACACTGCGCAGAGCTGGGAGGCCATCCTGCTAGACATCCTTGTGTAGTTTCTAAGCTAAGAGGGATGCTATGTAGCTGGGAGACTTCTCATGAAAATTGCATAGTTTTCAAGATGAGCAATAGACCGGTTGACAGGGTGAATGGGTGGAAAACTACACAATTTTTTATGGTAGTGCAATGATAGGCAATGAGCGTCTGTCTAGCATGTATATGCAATTTCTTCAATATACATAATCAATCATGCTTGGCATATTTTGCACAAATTTTTGGAGGAATGAGGCCTGGGGTCACTACCAGGTCAAATTGTCCAGTTGACCAACTAGAGGCTTGGTTGATGTTGCTTGTTGGCAGCACAAATTGAGATGACTTGCTAGGAAACTTTTGCGTTGTTCTATGTGGCATTCGGTCCGGTCAACTCCAGGATTGCACAGTGCAGACTCCCTGGAAGGCAACCTCAAGCTCTACGTAATTCTAGGCAGTGGTACATGTTCACTGAAGACTGACACTACGCGATGCAGCTCAATGAAGGTCCGGCTGTTGGAGAGAGGTTTGGTCATCAGAATTTCAGAAAAATGACTAAGTGTGTGAGAGAGTGAACTTGTGCATGTATGACCTTGTGAACACACACTCAACATGACTCAATGACAAGACACCTCAAACCATCAATACAAATCAATGTGACTAACTGACGAGTGCGAGCAACAAGTGTGATACTTGAGATAGACATTTGGACGACCGTGAAAACACTTGCGCTACAATACTTACAACATCGTGTGTGAGTGCGATAGATGTTTACATAACGATCACAACTCAAACAAAACCTTCAACATCACAAGAATGAGGTCACAAGCATGACATAGCAATCAACACGCCGAAGATGATAGTTCATTGAACAAGTGAAAAGAAAGCAAGACATGTAGAAGAAACACATAAAATGACTTTTCGTGTTTGCACACATGCATTTCCTTGAGGATTGGATGATATGACAATGACAAGAAGTCCTACAAAATCAACTAAGAGGTGTACCTTGAAAGGTTTTCTTTACTTACCATACTTACGCTTAAGATGATCATGTGTTTGATGGAGTTTTCATGCAGTCCTGACGTTTTCCTTTACTTGGTCCCTTGCTTCTTCTCCTCAACTCCTTGGAAGCAATTTTAACATGTCATTATTTCATGTAGTCACTGAGAGGTAGATCTACGCAATTTTAGTGGACAGTGACTATTTCTGGAATGAGGCCCTTGAAGGCCCATCTATGTAGTTTCTACATGCAAGACAGATAGGGAAAATTGGAAAACATTGTGTAGTTTGGGGTACATGACACTGTTGTGAGATGGGGGTCCTAGGAGGACACCTCTGTGCAATTTTTGAGTGCAGTGCAGCTGGACTACTCTGCACATTTCTAGAGAGAAGTGTTCGTTGGGGTCTTTGCGGGCTGCCGGGTTTCAACGGACAAGGGGGGTTGGTGTCTTTGCACTCTGTGGGGTTTCAGTAGGCAAGGGAGGAATCTTGATGGTTGTAGAAGCAAAGCGCATAGTTCCGAGAAGCTACATGAGGCTAGGTTGCTAAGGAAAATGGCTAAGTGTGAGATGAGTGAAACATATGTAAACATTGTTAGGACTTGATTTTGATTGCACACTGACACTTAGTGACACAACGTAGAGCATCTAGAATGCATAAGACATACTTTGCTTGATGCAACAACCTTCGTGACAAGATTGCGTGAAGTGAGTGTGAAACATGTCTATCTCATGACAATCACTCATGTGCACATGCTTTCCCTTAAAGCAAAACAACATTCGCTTTGTGTGACAAACAACAACCTCTATGCCCTAAAATGACAAATTTTACATAAAGATGAGAACGCGGACAACTCTTAGGATCAAGGAGGGGAGCTTGAAATCATTAGCTCACCAATAAATGACCAAGGATAATCGATTGCAGGATCTAAGGTAGTCTTTGAAATTTGCATGCAAGCCAAAATTTTGGATGGTGGTTGTAGCCACTACAACAGTTTGCTATATTACTAGAAAGATATCACTACATTTTTTACAATTTCACTTGTGCCATAAGTATATATAGTCCTGAATAAAAGATATGGATTATGAGTTGATTATCCCACAATTATATATGTTGATTATTTATGAGATAATTAAGTGATCCATCATAGATCATCAATTCTATAAAATATTATGGGAATACCATGGAAAAGTGGTGGGAGGACATTGTCAGCTAAAATGGATACCTCAATGGCTATTATATATATTATTATGGTAGTCCACATTCTTCAAGGATGCTAATAAATATCAAAATATTGTGATATATATTAGAGAATAAATTCACCTTCTAGATAAGATAAGTGTCCAATGCAACAAGTAGTTTCATTACAAATTTTATAAATGGATGGTCAACCTCATTAGGCACATCAACCCACCTACTAAATATTTTGGTGTAATGTGTTGCATTATTATGCTGATATATTATCTCACTTGTATTTCATATATTATTTTAATTTATATCAACAGTTTTCATTGGCATCAAAGGGGATGTCCGAGATAGAATTAGTGTTATTCATGAGTCAAAAAAAGTAGTATGATAGTTAGATATCTTGCATGCTCTCATCAAGTGAAGTAAAAAAATAATTAAGTTTATTGGGTTTTTTACAATCTTATGATTCCTTAATTTCCTCATTGAGACCTTTCCAACATTATATCCCACTATGAAAAACTCCTCCTAGATCAGATGAGAGGTTATGGACATTTGGAAGCCAACATTAGTTGAATGCCCAAAACTATAGGAGAACCCCCCAAATATCTGTGAACAACTCTCAAGTGAATCCATGGAAAATTAATTAAATTCATGGTAGTGGGTGACAAACCATGCACAATTTTTAACATGATTAATATAGTTTGCATCTTTCTCAGATTGAATGATATATCTATGCCAACATGTTTGTTGGTTAGCTGAAGCAACCTTGCCACAATGGTTAATCCTATTATGAAGCATGGTAGAATCTGAGTTGATGATTTGATGATGATTTAGTTACCTACATAGACATCAAGGATGACACATGGAAGCTTGGTTAGGTGCTTTAATGATGACATGTTCACCTACAAATTCATTAAGGATGACATGTGGCAATGTTTGGTCAAGTGTTTTGGAACTGACATGGTCACGTTGTTGGTTGGGTGTTGTGGCAATGGTTTGATCACCTCCATAGTTAGCAAGGATGACATGTGGTGCATTTTGGTTGGATGAGATGACATCGGTAGCGTGATGTTGTGCCTCTAGGGACTACAACATGGTAGATCCGAATGACAATTTTTGGTTGGGAAAACATCCAAAAATGGGTGACATGTGGAACCCCTAATAATTTTCCATATGGAAATATGACATCATGATGACATCATCATGTGGATGACCATGGACCCCTAGGCTAGGGTCACATGGAAATGTTATATGGGGTTGAGTGAAAAGTTTAATGAGGTCATGTGGTCATGGTTCTATCATCGAAAGGCTAAAGCACCATGTCATATTGACGTTAATGATATTTGAACAAGAATTGAGGTAAGTCCAGACCATATCAATGAATATAAATATATAGAGGCATGACACCATTCAAATATAAATCAATGTGAATCATGTTGAAACTTAGTCTTCTATTTTACAACTCACAATTAACTCACACTAGACTCCTACAAAGTAGTATAACATATACATGATTTCAAAAGACTTCCAACGCGAATTTCCTAAGTTAAGTAAGATAATAAACTTAATTTAACCATTTTAAGTTTCTATGAGAATAGAATTCGAATTTAATTCACAGTTTAATCCAAGGACAGAGTAAACTGGAATTTCTTGTTGCCATTTCTCAACAATAACATGGTAACAAATGTGGTTTCCATACTTTGGAGATTGGCCTGACTTGATATTTTTAAATTAAGTTTAATATTTTAAATAAATAATTTTATAAAAAATATTAATTATAAATATTTATAAATTAAATTTCATTTAAGATAAAAACTATTAAAAATAACTCAGAGCCATTTATAAAAACCTCACAGGAAATTCATCCTTAGTAATGGAAAGGGTTAGATGGCATGCTATTTAAAAGAAGGTATTTTTCAAGGAAAGGATGAAATTGAAGGAATGTGGAAAATTCTAAAGAAAATTTATAACTTTTAAAGGTGTCATAAAAAGCTACAACATAGGCTCTAACTGGGGACTGCTTCCTCCTATGGGACGCATAGAACGTAGTATACTAGCTCCCTTGAATCTATTTTTGCATGGAGTTAGTTCATAAGCCTCTAATTTTCAAATCTGAAGCCATATTGCCTTCACTAATCTAGAGACTGATTCAAACTGAAATCTACAAATTGAAAATTGTTGAAGTGAAACAACTAACATTACAAGTGGAAATAAGCATAAAAATGCCTAATTCATTGGGTTATGGAGTCAATAATTTAATGAAAAATAAATTTACTTATTGAATTGAGGCTTCTATGATCCATAACAATTATAAGAAGAGTTTTGGCGAAAATCACATGAAGAAAACCTTTGTCGACAAAGGTTTTCTTCATGTGATTTTTGTCGAAACTCTTCTTATAATAAATTTACTACTTTCAATCCCCTGCAAGTCATTACAATCAGCCAAGCCAAACTTCATACTACAAACTTGAAACACAAACTGAAACAATTGTTGATCTACTAAACACACTCCTACTTTACTGAACTAAAACTTTACACTCTAAAGTGTAGTCAAACTTCTAGTGTAACCATGTCAGAAGTGGATTAACCGAAATATCACCTTATATGTAGCTAAAAACTTGAAAAATATTTACAATGTGAACCATAAACTCCATAGGCAACTGATACTTATAGGTGATGTTTGAAGATTGCATCCTTTTTAAAGGTCTCAAGCTTCTTATCATTACCATGAGGAAGAAAAACATCAAGTTGCATTCTATTATCATAGAAAGAGATGCAATTGTGACATTGAACCAGCAAAATTTGAAGCCCAATAGAATAGCCATATAGACAAAGTGGAGCCACCAGGTGAAGGAATTGCTACCAATTATCAAAATCCTACTCCTTGTTGACCAGAAAAGTGTAGATCTAGTCTTGATCATTCTCTAGGGAAAATTTTCTTCATCACTTAGCTCCATGATAATGGTGTCAAATGTTGTATTTGTTTCTCAAAGGTAGTTCTTGGATGTGAAACTACGTTGAGAAACCAACTCGAGCAATGTTTAGGTTTAAGCTAGCCCTTGAACCAGAGGGGGCTCCCTCAAGCGTTATGAGGCCCTTTTTAACATTGTTCACTATCACTCGATAACAACCTTTGAAGCCCAATGGCAAAAACTATTATTTGTTGTAGGTGGTTGCGGATGAATATCCAATCTATGTTCTGAAATAAATCTGTCTCTTGCTGAAACTTGATAAAAGTGCCAACATCCAGCTTTCACAGAACGACATGACTTGAGGTAATTTGATGGAGGAAGAAAAGAGAATATATGATAATTAAGAAGTCATGTTTAATACTTAATCAACCAAATATAGTAGATGCATGTAGAATACTTCTATGGTCAAACACATATACATTCAAGATCTAACAAAAGGTGACAGTTAAAGATGTAGAGGAGCTTATTTCAAACAAAATGTTCAATAACGTAATCTCTCTAATGATAATAACTTCATGGTAAGTGATAAGCCTCAGTATTACAACAAGAATGCTGCAACTCCCAGGACTACCAACTTAAGTTTATCAACCTAGGGTTTCGTACAAACTTGGAGGTGACAATGTTATATACATAGTAGATGCATCATTCTACTCATGTCACTTCTTAACTAAGGAACTTGACCATTAGGGTTCTATACCATCCCTTTATTGGACTAAAAGGAGTCTGACTACTAACAATGGAATGTAAAACTAGTTCTAGTGCAAGAAAAGTAAATTCTTGTCAATTCAAGAAATGCAAGTTGCTAACTTGTAAATTCTATGATATAACATCAATCATCTAGCTATGAAATGCCACAAATCACTTGCAAAAAGGATACAATGCTAACCTTTCACTTGATCATCTAGCTACAAAGACCGATTGAAAATATGAATTTATTCTATCATTTCAAAAACCAAGCATGCATGCATTTAATTATCTCCTTCACACTTGCAAAATAGATAAAAGTCCTAATTGCTAAATTCAGAAATATAAAAGCTAATGCTATCTGATCTTGTAGGAGGGAAAGCAATGAAAAGGTTGGTCTAGGTGGCACTTCTCATCATGGAGTCCAAGCTGAGGGGTTAACCTACTCCTATAGTAGGCTATGCTACCATTTCAAGTCAAGCTAGGGTCAAAATATGTAGTTACCAGTTTGCTACAGGAAACTGCTACAGGATGTCCTGTACTCCTACAAGAAGTTGGCTGAGAGATTGTGAAGGATAATAATGGTGAGATGAAGTGTTGGAAAGGTGCATAACAATTGTGTAAGGTGTAGGGGAGGTGAACATCACCCAAGGCCAAGGCCAGCATCTCAAGAAGGCAAGATGCGCCCAAGACAGCTTGTGCATGGTGGCTGAAAAAGAAAGGTTCAGAGTCTAGGATGGTATGCCTCAACAGAAGGTGGAGAATACATAGGTGGAGTTGCTTGGAGGTTTCTCTTCCTGCAAATCAAAAATCCCTCCGATAAAACATGTTTCCCTTTTCATTTACAAATTATTTCATGTCAACAAGGAAAATATGAGTTGAATTTAGAAAGTCTGACCTAACTATTGTTAGAGACTAGACCTATGCAATGGACTACCTTCTAAGCTACACCAATCTTAAGAAGAAAACTAACAACTGCAAATATTTCCAACGAATCATAAATAGTGATTTAGCTAAAAATGAGACTTAACCTAAGCAATGAACAAAGGACAAAGCCTATTTTTGGGTTGTGAGAGTGGGATCCCATTATCATAATCCCATAAGAGAGATGGGATAGGGTTCACCGTATCAAGATTTTCTGGTATATTTTCCTTCACTATACTGCAACACTAATCTACTTTTTAAGCTAATGAAAGCATGGATAAGAAACAACTTTGATCGACTTTCTAAGCTACACAGAAAACATAAATAAACTTTAGTAGTAAATGAACATTCTAAGCTAAGAATACAAATACAAAGGAGAGGTGTTGGAAATACTGAGGGGGGGGGTGAATCAACATTTTCTTTCAATTTTTATTATTACCAATTTAATTCTTCACAATTTAAGTGGAGAAATGTATAAGTATAATTTTATTGAATAAAATAATAAATACAAGATAAATGTGTTCCAAGCTCCAACTTGGTTTTGATGAGGCTCCGACCTCTAGGGCTTCAACCCTATCTTATCAAGGCACCAACCTTGGATTTAGGAGTACCAACTCCAAGGACACCAATCCTTCCAATTCTAAGGTGTCAACCCCAAGGGCTTCGACCCTATCTTTCAAGATGAATCAGGTCAAAAATATTGTCCTCCCACTTTGTCTTCAACTTCCTTCTTCACTCGGCCTTCAGCTTCTATTGTACCTTCTGCGTGTGCCAGACCTTCGACTTCTACTGCACCTTCTGCATCTACCAGACCATCAACTTCCTCTATTTCTTCCAATTCAGAAGTTGTGAACGTTCCTTATTCTCTATGATAGATGCTTGATACGCCTTGCTTAAATGAATAATTTCAA
>APFE030595011.1:0-74339 GCA_000404065.3 Pinus taeda | reverse complement strand
GCTCATAATGAAGGACATGATCTTACTCGTGAAGGTAATGAAGTGATCCATGAAGCTTGTAAATGGAATCCTAAACTAGCTGCTGCTTGTGAAGTATGGAAAAAGATCAAATTTGAATTTTATGTGATTAATCGCTTGTAATCGAGTGACCTTCGTTCTACAAATCGTACTTGCGCAATCTTTTACTACCACCCCAAATATTAGTCTAAATTGTGAACGGAGATATGAAATTTAAGATATCAATACATGGAATTTCCATATATTTATATCTATATCAATATCTACATTAACTAAATGTCATTTTTAACTCCAGATCCTATTATGTTCGATATAGCACAAGCTTTTACGTTTCTTTTCGTGTCCCTTTCCGTATTCATTCAACGTTTCATCCGGGTATTTCAAGAATATGGATAATTATATATACTTTTAAAAATTATATGTTACCCAAATCTCAATGTTGCTGGATCTGCTTTAAATTTCAATACTTTAGCAATTATTTATATGATGGAAGGGATAATTATGAATTTTATAATAATAATTAAAAGCGGCTGGAATTTGGATAAAAAAACTTGAAAGAATTTGTAGAAGTAGTGTTTGAATAGTATTTTTGATTGTGGAAAAAGATTTAGCACCATTAAAAAGTAAGACACCTAAAATTTTGAAGTTCAATAACTATAACTTGAATTTACAAAAATCCTTGCTGGATTTTCTCTAAATATAACCTAAATCTTCATAACTTTCAGAGCAACTCCTCTGCCTCCTTAGACTAAGTGGTTTGCTATTATTTCTGACGTGCATAACAAAAAAATGACAATTATATATCAAATTTTAACTTTAAAAATAGAAATTTTTAAAAATTCT
This sequence comes from Pinus taeda, assembly GCA_000404065.3. NCBI lineage: Eukaryota > Viridiplantae > Streptophyta > Pinopsida > Pinales > Pinaceae > Pinus > Pinus taeda. Next base: position 73,478 of record APFE030595011.1, on the reverse strand, counting down.
AGGGCAGCTAAAACAACTCTGGCAAAACGTTCACAACAAAAATAGATCATTCACAAGCAAATGTATTATATATCAAATTTTAACATTAAAAATAGAAATTTTAAAAAATTCTAGGGCAGCTGAAACGACTCCGGGAAATGTAAGAGGGGTTTCACAAAGTTACAAAGTCCTATTCATTGGCCATAATACTCTTTCTAGAAGCGCAAACTTATTGGAATATTCAGGGACGTTGCAAAGTATTGTTCAAGTGGTCCAACATCCTTACAAACGTAAAACTCTGTAGAGACTTTGAAGTCCACAGTTCGAAACTATTGAAATTATATATTATAGGGCTTCATGCAGTGAATTAAATCTGGCCATCAAACCAAAACTACTTCAAATGTCACTGTGATCCGTCAAGTTGGAACTCTCAGCTTGTGAACAGTCAAGGTGTACCTCAATATATTGATTGTGCCAGACTGGAACACAGACAACTCGCAGTCCGGACCATAACTAGTAAAATGCCTTTGTAAATTTTCATTACTCCACCTTGAATTACAATTTTATATCCATTTGAATCAAGTGCTCCTAATGAAATCAATTTTTTTCTTAAATCTGGTACATGCCTCACATCAGTTAATATTCTAGTTGTCCCATCAAACATTTGTAGTTGTATGCTCCCAATCCCACAATATTACATGTTACATCATTACCCATGTACACAACTCCATCATTAATTGATTTATATGTCTTAAACCATTCTTTATGGATACACATGTGGTTTGATGCACCGAAATCTAACAACCAATGTTGACCATGATTTGACACATTAACTGATAATACTTCATCACTCATACCTGAACCAGATGTCGAACCTGTATCTGTCGTATTGGCCTCCTTCTTCTCTGTCGAAGACTTTGCTTTTGAAGTTTGCTACTGTCGCTTCCAGCAGTCCTTCTTTAAATGCCCTGATTTGCCACAAAACCAGCACTTTAGCTTACTCTTCTTCCCTTTCGACTTTGAACGTGAGTCGCTCGGCTTCCTGGGGCGTCTTTCTTTCGAACGACCTTTAACCATCATAGCTTCTGATGTAGAGGTTTCGGAATGCGACTTCCTCCTTGTTTCTTCTAATAATAAGGATGCAACTATCAAACTTAATAGTTTCTGATGAACTAAGACTTATAGAAGTAACAAAATGATCCCATGACTCGGGCAACGAGCACAATAAAGTAATAGCTTTATCCTCGGATGGAATTTTTACTTCTATACTTTGTAATTGCACAAGAAGAGTATTAAAAGCATTTAAATGATCAGCAATCGATTTACCTTCCTTCATTCGCAAATTGTACAACTGTCGCTTCAGGAGAATCATATTGGTTAAGGATTTGGTCATGTACAGTTTCTCCAGTTTCGTCCACAAACCAGCAGCTGTTACTTCCGACACGATATTAAACAGGACATCGTCTGCTAGGCATAATCGAATAGCACTTACTGCTCTTTCATCCATCTCATCCCACTCATCGTCTGTGATGTTGTAAGGTTGTTTGGATTTACCCATCAATGCCTTTACCATGCCTTGTTGGACAAGTAGGTCATGCATTTTCACCTTCCAGATCTCGAAATTATTCTTGCCATTAAACTTCTCAATTTCAAACCGGGCACTCTGAGTTTCCGCCATCTTGTATCAACCAAAAAACACAATAATCTCCAATATCCAACTTTAAAAACCAGCAAAAAAAAAAAAAAAAAACTGCCTATGCCTTATAGTCGTTGCTTTCAAATATCATGGCTTATTACCATTTAAAAAACAAAAACAAAAAATTGGTTTGCAGCCCTGACGTATGCATGTTCAGTAAAAGAGAGAAATCAATATCCTTTTAACTTTTGGGCAAAGTATGAATCACCAGTACTTCAGCGTAAAGATTTCCAATTCACCGGAGATAATTCAATACAATCTTGAGTTCACACCATGCATGTTTAAGCATCAGTAATTAGGCAAGATGTTGTCATCCTAAGAAAATGCAATGGCATCCTTAAGAACATCTCTTATGAACATCTCTTATGGCATCGTAATTTCACCTTAAGAACATCTCTTATGGCATCGTAATTTCACCTTAAGAACATATCTTATGGCATCGTAGTTTTCACCTTAAAAACATCCCTTATGGCATCATAATTTTCACCTTAAAAAACATCAATGCTTAAGGCATTAACACGCATTTCACTAATTTATTTAAGGCCTTAAGAACATCTCTTATGGCATCGTAGTTTTCACCTTAAAAAAACATCGATGCTTAAGGCATTAGTACGCATTTTAATGTGCCAATCACCAACACGCATATGCATACTGGTTTCAACGCAGGTGTTTAAAAAAAAAAAAACAGAAAACATACCTCCACGCACACACACTAGCACGCAGGTAATGGATTATCCACGCACCACACTAGCACGCAGGAAATGAACTAACCACGCAGTGTATATATATACGCTCCACCAATTATCATATGCCAGTCGTCTCCACGTAGCAGTGTTACCTAGTTTGCGCGCTGGCGATTCACCTGCGTGCCAACAATTCTGCACAAAGCATCCTTTATTACACAGCAATTGGAGCGCAGTTTTATTATGTGTTTATAGTTGGGAGAGCCATTCAGCTAGCCACACAAACGTAGAGAGACAGCCAATGAATCGCACGGCACCTCCGAACAGCCTTCACCACCGTTTCCAGGCACCACCTAACAACGCGCAGGACTTTCAATCCACAGTATCGCCGTACCGCTGCGCACTCCTCCAACATGCTCTGATACCAATTGTTGGAGATCAGATGCACAACAAACTAAAAAAAATATACAACAAATAACTCATGCACATAAAGACACAACAATTAACGTGGTTCACCCAACCAATCTGGGCTACGTCCACACAACATAGGCATCGAAAATCTTCTTAATCAAACATGAGATTACATAATTAAATCCTCACAAAACTCTCACCCTCATAGCAAATAATCCGAATGGTTTCCTGTTATATAGCAAAGAGGATCTAACTACTTCATAAATCCTCTCAACTCAAATTTAGGATGCATTAACTCCCTCCCAACAAACTGGAGTTAATCTAGCAACAAAATTTCTATTGTTGTCACCTACTGAGATTTTTGCCTATTTTACTCCAAACAGAAAATCTCAACATATGAAACATATGCATAGACCCTTAGATGGGTAGATGTTGATTCCATAGTTTGATAACATGCGCATTTAGCTAGTGTACCATGGGGGATAGGAAAACCCTTGGTAACAAATAAAACTTTTTAAATATGAAGTCAAAATGCATGGTTGTATGAATATAAAATGAAAATAAAACCACAATCTACATTAAGGTCGTAAGGTTTTGTCTTTTGAGGATTAAAACTTATTGTGATTATATATATATATATATATATTATATATATATTATATATATATATATATATATAATATATATATATTATATATATATATATATATATATATATATAGCCTTGTAATAGTCATAATGAAGGATTTAAGAAAAATTAAGCCTAGGTAACCAGAATTACTTTCATAGTTAAGTGGTAAAAGTAAGGGAGATAATAGATTTTGCTATGAGAATATTGATATATGTAACCTCAACATTTCAACAAATGAATACATTAGTAATTAATGGAGAAGAGTGAACTTAGGTAAAATAAAAGGAAGGGGATTCGATGTATAACATCCGAGGTTAGTTTATAATGGTGTACTATGTCCAAAAACTATGAATAGTGAAGAGGAAAACAAGGGTGAAGTATTGTAGTATAGATGTAAGTGATTGTCATGTGAGAATTTCAGTTAAAAATAAATAAATAAAAATTAAGGTGTTTTGTAAGGTTCATTGCAATTTCCCTTAAATTTATTGTGCATTTTAAGAAGACAAAATTAAACAATGTACCATGTTTGTCCTACAATACAATTTTTTATCTTTAACACTAAAAAGTTCTCACATATTTGTATATATTTTCTACCAAACCATAACATGGTTTTACATGTATATTGTACAATCTTGGTAGCATACTTTCAACCTAAGTATTTATCTAACCATGCTTGCATCATTATATAACATCAACACTTCATGGGGTTGCATGTCTACATATATGCAGGAATGCACACACCTTGTGAATGACAGATGCATGCCTGCACTGTAAATATGAACTCACTTGACATTTTTTGCAAACCTGTGATGGTCTAAAAACTAAATGGTTCTTTACTGTATTAGAAAATTTGGCATAAATTTCAAAACCCAATTAGTCATTAATATCACATACCCCTATATCTAACTAAATAGATGGGGCACATGGCACGCCTTAACATAATCCAAAAAAATCGACAATAGAAAAAACATATCAAGATTTTTAATTGGGGAGAGAATATCTCTCCAAAAGGCTTCAATATACGGGAGTAGACACAAACTATTCAATATGTACATGTCAATCCCTTACTAATGTTGATATTTTTGCAATCTAGCCAAATTTCTTGGCCAAAGTCCTGATACCATGATTTTTGGCACAAGTAGTTTATCCATTGTGTTATATCTATATGTACAAACAATTTTTACCTTGCACATCAATTTGATGATTTCAAAATTAATAAACACTAATTATGACATGTTAATTTTAAAATTAGTTGTCGCATTCCCATAATAACAAAAAATTATCGTCAATTTCACATTTCTTTGATTTCATGCGACATGTCCCATACACATGTCATGGGTGACAAACCTCCTCGTTCTCCTTGTTGTATGGAAATGTAATGTCAGCCCTACATTAATTAGTTGATCTAGAAACCTAAAGGCTTGCCAATAGTAAGACACAATTTATCCCGCATTCACCCAGATTGCCCCCCATGCATTAGTCCCTCTCTCCACGGTAAGGTCACTTCAACAACAATCACTGAGATTGAACAAGCACATTTGGGAAGCATGCAATCACACAAAGTAAATATGTAAATCTATTTATACAAATCGACGTAGGATCAAGTAATTAAGAAGTACCTAAAAGGATATTTTCGCCTAGTTGAAATGTACATAAGAAAAATTAAGATAAGGTTTGCATAACACAATTGATCCTAGAAGCTTCATCTCCAATCTATAATTTTTTTGTTGACTCCCACAATATCTCATCCCTTGCCCTTCAAATTGTTTGATTTCAACGATGATACTTCCAATATGTCCACCTTTGCTGCTAAATCTACAAATTTTTCATTCAAGATGCTAAGCCAACGTAGATAGGTTGTTCCCATCCCAAAAACCCTCTTGAGTACGCCCACGAGAAAATTTAAGTGATGGCACTGGTATTCCAACATTATCGAAAGGAATAGGAAGAATTGGAAAGCCAATAATGCCCCCTTGAGTTTGTATATGGGTTATGGGATATTATCACCTCACCTCAATCCAAGAACTTCCATGATTTATGTCTTGAGATAAATAATATGCACTTTGAAACAGTGCAAGTTGAGATATATATATTGTTGAATATCAATAAGATTTACAACATTTAAATCTAACGAGTATATCCTGATGTATACAACACTTGACACACTACTTCAGAGTACATATTATTCACCATGGAGGAATGTTTTCCCTGGAGTTTGAATGGGTTCAACATATCTTACATAGGGAAAAAGAACTGTATCATGGGAGTGCAGTGTATCTATAGTATTTCTTGTAGTCAACCACAAATGGGGGAAGGATATGCCTACTAAGTTTCAGGGATTTTTGAAGCAATCATCAGTCAAAGTCATGTCAGTAGCCAATGGAATTAGCATCCCATTTTCCCTGTCTTATCTCGTTCCACATTCATGATATTTATGTTAATTTTAAGCTTTAACTATTACTATTCGATAGGTTGTACAAATAAAGGCACTCAAAAAAACAAGAAAAAAAAGTGGGATAAGGAGATGATCAAGAGGTGGTAATGCATGAAAGAGAAGCTAAATGCCAACAATGAAAGAGTTCATTGATGGGAACACTTCACCAAGGCCATGGAACAAAGATTAAAGCTCACTGCCGAGTAGCAGTACAAAATATGAGTTAGTAACACATCAAACTCATCATTACCACGACTAAGATATGTCACCGATTCAAACATTTCAATGATTTCATGTGACTAACATGTACAAAACAACTACTGTAAAACTCAAGTGAAATCATTCCTTACTGAATTTTAGTTATCTGCAATAAAGAAACACTTGTCTCGTTCCTGAAATTAATCTTCTTCATGCTTATGATATTAATGTTATGTTTTTCATATGAATAGTTGTTTCAATTGTATAACTAACTACCTTTCAATATGCTATGAAGTTGATTTCTTTATGATGTTTGGTCCATATACTGTTATGCTTCTTTGAATTGGTTGTTTTGCAGGTTGAAGGATCGAAAGGAACTCCAAGAGGTTTTGGACCCTGGCTGGATCTACCCAAACAAAGGACCCCCAAGTGCACCTCTCTTCACGTAGTTTGCTTATATTAGTATCATGAATGTGTGGAATGTTTGTTTTTCATTGTAGATAACCCCTGCTCTGCTATGGTATTGACCCAAGACCCTAGGGGACTTTGTCCCTCAACGGAATCAGCAACTCCGCTGGGACAACACCATTGTTGTTCCTAGTTTGGGTTAATTTAAGCCAATTTAGGGCTCAGCCTTTGATTTCCTTGTTGTGACTGAAGTGTCTGTTCCTGTAAAAACTTAGACTTTAAGTCTGAACATTTTCTTTAGACCTCCTTTTTGCTTTTCTCTTGTGAACTGTTATATACGCATCTTTGTCAGGTTATAGAAGTGTATGTATGCAAGTTTCCCCATATGAACCCACGTATACACAGGTTTTTTTGGGCTAAATTGCATATACAAGTAGTTGTGCATTGACACAGTCGTGTATACCCTAATTTCCAAGATTTTTGCAAATATTTTTTGTTCAGTAAATTTGTTTGTTGGTCTGAGTGTTTTCTGAGCAGTCAAGTTTGGTGGTCAATCTCTGTTTTTACAGCAAGTTTCCGGTTTCGAATTCTCTCCGTTTGTGGAAAGTTTTGGTCTTGTTTTGCTTTATTGCAAGTGTCATTATTTGTGTTCAAGCACACGAGATCTCTCTCTGAGAATCTTGGCTGAACTGGTCTTCCAGAGAAGAAAGATTGGTTTCAATCTTTGTGGCCAACTTTATCTTTGTGACCTACTTGCTTCATTCTAAACTGCATCTTGTGACCATTTGCTTTTCTTGCTTTTTGAAAGTTGTTGAGTGACGATTTTGAGAGTTGTCTTTCTTGATCTTTTGATCATTGTCACCAAGCTCTTTTTGTTGCTTTTTGGTTGTTGAGAGCATCTTGAAACACCTATTTTGTTGAGTTTTCACCCATTTTGAGTTGATAACTTGCAAAGTGTTTTGGTTGCTTATTCTCCGGTCTCAAAGTTTTCAATAGTATTTGGAGCACTTTTGAAAAGTTATTTTCGTTTTTTCTTTTGAAGAAAACTTCTTGAAAAATTGGTTTTTGCTTTCTTTGGCCTTGTTTTGATTTAGTTTCTTTTTTGCAAGTGAAAGTGCATTTTTGTTTGTCTTGTGATTTGCTTTTTGTGTTTGGAAGAAAATGAGCATTAGAAACTTATATTCTATCTATACATCTTAAGTGGCTAATTAGAATTGATAAGCAAGTTACTTACATTCTTTGATTTAGAGTAGTTTTAAGTTTTGCATCAGCATATACTCATTGCATTAGGATAAACTTGTGCATCTTTTACGGCATCCATAGTTTTGTTAATTTTTGTGAGTGTGAAGCTTGAGTAGAAGAAAAGAAAAGAAAATTTTATTGCTTTCTTAGAAGTTCCTTAGAATCTAGTAGAAATTTCTTTCATCGAAGAACGAAATGAGTGCATTTGCATATAGTTTGGTTTTTATTAATTTCTTTTGCATCGAAAAACACCACAAGTTTCATTTCTGCTTATCCCTTGACTTAAGAACAGCCCATTTAAAACCAAGCACTAATTAAAATATACTAAAACTTTTTTATATATTGTCAATTTAGACACACCAACAAGTTTTACGATATTTTAGGGCCTTGGATTAGGTGTGTGGAGAGAAAACTCTCCAAGGCCATTTTAAACTGTCAAACATAGAAGTCCAAATAGCGAGTGTAAATCCAATAGCGTTAGGGAGACCAGGAAAGCTTCGGATCTGGGAGTTAAGCACAACGATTTTTGAAGATAAGGAAGAGAGATACCCCCTCTCTTACTTGTCAGATCTTACCTCAAGACTCTTCCGCCTGGATTCTTACATGAGTTGGTAATGTTAGTTGCTTCTCCTAGGGATCTACATAGGTGGTTGCGGAGGGGAATCTCGTGGCACCTGAGGTCGACGTTGTATCACTATCAATGGTACTTCTAGAGGGAACCCTTGCGAAGCTTGGGGGCTTGCACTGGCACAGGCTGTTGTTAGGAGGTCAGTGTATCTTCCTCTGTTACCTTCGCTGGTAGGACTGGGCCATTATTAGCCCAGACTATTTTCGAAGGGCCCCTTACTTCACTCTCTTGTATTTTGGTGTCCGGTCCTCATCACCTAGAGCGGAAAAACTTGAGAGTTGTTTGACTGACTGAATTCTTTTAGGGACTTTTTAGTGTGTGCTTTGTGCTCTTAGTTGGCCTAACTTTCATTTTTTCTTGAGTCTTTAATTAGATCTTAATAAAAAATTCAAAGTGGCTGACTGATTGCCTAGACGGTCTCGAAGACTTTGTGGTCTTTCACCACCAAGTTTAGAGCCTTCTCCTAGAAGGTGCAAAGGTAATACTGCTAGTGGGTTTCATCCCATGGCAGCTGACGCATCGGAGATTGCTCCTCCTACCGGAGGCATTAGTGTTCAGGATAGGCCTGGTACTTCCGCAGAACTAGAAAGGAACACCCTAGTTCTTTCTTGAGTTCTCTTTCAATCAGAAGATAACATTGCCGTAGAAGAACTCCCAAAGTCAGTAGCGGCTCCAAATTTTCCTCTACCTTCTGGTCATCCAGACGTGTTACAATATGTTGGGACTCTGACGCATAGACCGTCAAGTCCAGGTCATATTACGCAGTTACCTTTGATGACCACCACTAGAAGCATGGCTTCTACCACAAGTGCTACAACCATGCAGACTCCAACATCAATACAAGGGGGAATAACTATTTCCATCCCCTCTACATCTTTATTTTGGTCTTTTTCTAGCACATCCTTAGTTGAGTCTACCTCCATTCCTTCTACGAGTGGAAATTCCCAAGCCAATGCATCTGGTTCTAGATTTTTCCCATTTGGCACCCATTCACAGGGTATTCTGTTAGTTCCATTTAGTGCCTCCACATCCATGATGGGTGGGTCAGCTTCGTTTCAGGGCTTTCCTTTTGGAAGTGGTCATATACCACATTCCAACCCAACGATAGGATCTATGCATTTTTCTTCTACAAGACAGGGCAACAATCCCTTTCAGGGTTGGACTAACCCTGTGGTTAGTGGCATAGGAACTGGGAATCTATTTTTCGGCCAGCAAGGGAATAGTTCGTACTCCATAGTTATTTCGTTTCGAAGTATTCCTCCCTTAGCTTCTACTTGGAATCCTTATCAGGGGTTATCAACTCCTTATAATCCTTTGGGAGGGAGCTTCGTTGGTTATGGAGGTTTTTCAATCGGAGTTGGTCAAACTCCGAGTTTTGTTGGATCACAAGGTTCGTCTTTTGGTTCAGTTAGTTCTGCTGGTTACATCAGGCAGCCTTGTGCCTTTCAAAATCTAGGCCAATCTTTTCAGAACTTTGGGAACCTCGCTCAGTCTGGGTGGAATCCCCAAGGTCCTCCTAGGCTTCCTTTTCTGGCAACGTTGAATTTGCCAGATCTCATGAAATTAACAAACGATCCAATCAAATACAATTTGATCTGGCCTCCGTTCCCAACCAAACTCCCTTTGGACATTCCAAAGTTCAAAGGGGAGGGTGGTGAAGACCCAGGCGACCACGTAACCACATTCCATTTGTGGTGCTCATCAAACTCCCTCATTGATGACTCAATTAGGTTGAGACTTTTTCAATGCACCTTAACTAGCAATGTGGCCAAGTGGTATATAGAGTTGTCAGGGGGCAGCTTTACATCCTTCGCCGATTTGGCTAACATTTTCCTAAATCATTTCCAGTTGCCCATCCGGTATGATGCCAGAACTGAAATTTTGGCCAATTTTTGTCAGGACACAGCAACTCACATTTCTGATCATATTCAAGAATGGAGATGGAGAAAGAGGCTCATTAAAGTCGAAATTCCTCCTAAATACTGTCTCGAATGGTTTTTGAAATCCTTACAACTAGAGATCTCTAAGGATGTCTCTCTCTCTGGAGTCTATTCTGAAGAGCAAGCTATTTTTAGGGCCCAACAGTTAGAATTGATTTACTCTCAGTCTGGGATTCTACAAAAAATCGTGCCTGATGCTCCAGGGACTAAGGTTGATATAGCTAAGTCGAAGCCAGGTCCCCATGCGAATGGTATCGTTGGATCCATAAACACAAATGCGGTGAACCTGTTGAGCCATTTGCAGCAGCTATCTTTACAAACTGCTCCTACCAACCAAGTCACATCCTCTAACCCTTCGTCTATTCAACCCTCTTCTGTTAATGTCGTCCAATCTTCCAACCCCAAAGGAAATCAAAATTCCAATGGGAAAAAGAAAGGACGAGGTAAGAAAAAGAGTCAAGATGGGAAGACTGACACAAATAAACCTGGAAATAATGTTGGTAGTGGTGGAAATGAGTCTAGAAAGAAAGTCAAATTTCTATGCAAGCTATGCAGTGGAGACCATTTAACTCATGTTTACCCAAAAATTCAAGATGCTTAACGCTTGTTAGGGCAGCAAGGGACTTCTAGTTCTCAAGCTATGTTAACCAACCCTTTTCCCCAAGGGCAACAGATGCTTGCTGGCACAAGTTCAAATCCTGGTACCTCTGCAGGGGGCAACCAGGAAGGGGAGAAATCATCAAATGTTTTCATGATGGGTTTTAACGTCCATGTGGCCACTCGGTCATGTGATTATGGTGAAACTGAAACATCCAAGGACAAAACTGCTCTCGAAACTACCGACCTTTATATTGAACGACCTTCTATCGAGAATATACCACGGATACTGAAAGGTTCCGCTAAACGCATGACTATCAATCCTAATGCTAGGGTTGCCCAGAATTACTCCATTGTTGAGGATCTAGCTTATAGTCCATGCACTATGTCTGCTTTAGAGGTTCTCCAGTCACGTCCAGCTCAACGAAGTGCTTTGCTTTCGGTAATAGGGGAAGTTGATCCAAATAACTCTTTAGTGCTCACTTTCGACATGCTTAATGTCAAAAAGTGGCTCCCTCATCACATGGCTTTTCAAATAAAGTCTACATACTGGAAAATCAACATTTTTCGAACCATTATTGATGAAGGAGCTTCCACGTGTGTCATGTCGATGTCATGATGGAAGGCCATTGGACTGCCTTCGGCTATTCCTTCACCTACCCTCCTAACAGCATTTGACGGGCATTCTCATAAGCCGCATGGGATTATCTCGCCCTTTCCCATATGTGTTGGGGGAAGGTCGTTAATATCGAAGTAGAAGTCATTGATGCTAACCTAGATTACAATCTCCTCTTATGAAGGAACTGGGTATACGAAATGGATGCCGTTGTTTTGACTCTATTTCGTGTCATTTGCTTTCCTCATGAGGGGAAAATTGTTAAGGTTGATCAATTGGATTATTCTCCAGTTGATCCTCGAGTAACTTCGGACTCTACTATTCCCTTAGTGGATAACCCTCGTCCGCCTACTGAGAATCTGGGAGTTGGGATGTATTCTTCATTGATGGGTACATTTGATTTTCCCTCTCCTATTGCTAGAATCAATGTCGTTTCATCATCTAAGGAGTATTTACGAAAATATTTCTTCCGAACTCATTATTTTTTAGACCCTTGGACCTTGCCTTCACCTACGACCACATTAGATGAAGGACAAGTTGGTGGAATGGCATTTCCTATGTCTGCAGCAGAGCTCAAATATCAGTCTATCATCAACTCCACAGACAACCATTCTACTCCTTTCTCTGAGGAGGAGTTAGATGGTGATGTGGCCCTAGCTTCGACCCTTGATTCTACCTCCGCTATGGAATGCTTAGATACGGTTTTACCATCTGAGGAAGCAATCCTAGAAGTAATGATGGGTATAGATCAAACTTGGGAAGACTTACACCATCATTCATATTTTCTTCCTTCGTTGCAAGAAGTAGAATCTAGGTTCTCCGAGCTGTTTACTAGTGATGTTTGTATGGCATCAAATCCTTTGGCTCCAGCACACTTTCGTGTCGAAGGTAATATGTCGATGATTTCAAAGACAATATCTATAAACATCTCTAGGAACCCTAACGTGATCGAGAATCTCTTCTTCAGAGCTGAATGTTCCCCTGAAGAAATTCAAATTTATGCCGACCTTTTTAAGGAGTTTCGAGATGTATTAGCTTGGTCTTATGAAGAAATGCCTGGATCAATCCATCCATAGTTCAACATGAGATCAAGACGTATGAAAACGCTAAACCGATTCGCCAGAAGCTTTGGCCGCTTAATCCTAGGAAAACATTAGCTATTAAAGCTGAAGTTGAAAAGTTGCTCAAGGCAGGTTTTATATACCCTGTTCCTCTTATGAGTTGGGTTTCTAATCCAGTCCCAGTGGATAAAAAGCAAGGAACAATCTGAGTATGCATTGACTTTAGAGACCTAAAAAAAGCTTGTCCGAAAGATAATTACCCCACACCATTTATTGATCATATTATTGATAAGTGTGTGGGTAATGAGATTTTCTCCTTCATGGACGACTTTTGCAGTTATAATCAGATCTCTATCCATCCTGAAGATCAACATAAGACAACTTTTATATGTCCCTGGGGCACCATTGCATACAGAAAGATGCCTTTTGGTCTTAAAAATGTTGGAGCTACCTTCCAATGGGCCATGTCATATGCTTTCCATGACTTTAAACATATCATCGAAGCATACTTTGACGATTTAGCTGCTCGTTCTCAAAAGAGAACTGATCATCCTAGCCACCTTCGATTGGGTTTTAAGCGATGTCGATTTTACAAGATCCGTTGAATCCCAATAAGTGCATTTTCACGGTGACATCTGGTCGGTTATTAGGGTTCATAGTGTCAACTGAAGGGAATCGAGTTGATCCCTTCAAGGTAGAGGCAATAATTTAGTTGCCTCCCCCGTCCTCAATTCGACAACTTCAAAGTCTTCAAAGGAAGGCTAATTTCTTAAGAAGGTTTATAGCAAATTATGTCGAGATCATTAAAGGGTTTATGTGTTTACTATGGAAAGGAGTTCCATTCATATGGGACGACTTTGCACAACGGTCATTTGATGCCTTGAAAAAAGCATTAGTCTATGCCTTGCTTTTGAGTCCACCAGATCATGGTAGGGATTTCCTTTTATATCTCGCTGTTGCAGAATCAACCATTGGTATGGTTCTCATTCAGGAAGACGACGCTCTCATGGAGCATGTGATTTATTACTTGAGCCGAGGTTTGGTAGGTCCTGAACTTCACTATTCTCCTATTGAGAAGTTGGCTTTGGCAGTTTTCCATGCTGTCCAGCGGCTCTTCCATTATATCTTGCCACGCAAAACTTTTGTCTTAGCGGCGGTCAATCCGTTCCAATTTGTCCTCAATAGGCGAGTGATTGGGGGCAAATATAATCGATGGATAGTCATTTTATAAGAATTCGATCTCGAGTTCTTGTCTGCCAAGTCTAAGAAATCTATGGTTTTTGCGGAGCTAATTTTCGAGCTACCTTGTGGAGAGGATATTGTTTATATGGAAAGTTTTCCTGATGAACATCTATTCCTCATCTCTTCACTCGACCCTTGGTATGGAGATATCATTGTCTATCTCCAAACTTCGAAGTTTCTCTCTACTTTCTCTAAGAACTATGTCATCATTGGTGATACATTATATCGTCGAGGGGTTGATTCAATCCTTCGACATTGTTTAACCTTAGAGTAAGTAGATTCAGTGCTCAATGATTGCCATAGTGGAGCTTGTGGTGGTCATCTTTCAGGGCTTGATACAGTCCAATGTATCTTGTGTGCCAACTACTTTTTGCCTTCGCTCTTCAAAGATTGTGTTGAAGCGGTCAAACACTGTCACCCTTGTCAAGTTTATACTCAGAAGATGCACGTACATACAACTCCTCTTTTCCCCGTTGTCACTGTCGGTCCTTTTACTAAGTGGGGTATTGATTTTACAACTTGTAATTTGCCTTCAACAACGAATCACACGTACATTATCGTGGTCATAGACTGCTTCACGAAGTGGACTGAGGCCATGCCCACTTATAAAAATGATAGTGAAACAGTGGCATTGTTCCTTTTAAATCAGATTATCTCAAGGTTCGATATCCCAAGAGAGATTTTCACTGACCATGGCAGTTATTTCCAAAACCAACTAATGTCTGAATTGGCTCTTAAATTGGGTTTTTGGCAGGAGCATTCGTCTCCATATTATCCTCAAGCCAATGGGCAGGTCGAGGCAGTGAACAAAACCCTTAAGACGATCCTGCAAAGGACGATCAACAAAAATCGGTCCAATTGGAATCTTATGTTGTATCCAGCTCTTTGGGCATACTGAACCTTCGTAAAGACTACTACAAGTTTTACACCTTTTCAGTTAGTTTATGGGATGGAATCTATCTTTCCTGTTGAATGTGAAATTCCATCTCTTAAGTTAGCTATTGAGCTCCTTCCAGATACCTCTAGTCTCGAAGAGGACCTCCTTCATTTGGAACATCTCAATGAGCAGCGTCGAGATGCTGCCACAATCAATGAGGCTCATAAGAAAATAGTTAAAACTCAGTATGATAAAGTTGTCTGTCCTCGAGTCTTTTCTGAAGGTGACCTTATCTTGGTCTATGACCAAGATAAGGATGCCTTGGGGGCAAGCAAGTTCAAACCTATGTGGTACGGTCCCTTTATAATTAAATGAGTTTTAGAAAAGGGGGCGTATGAGTTAGTCGATTTTGAAGGAAACAAGTTGGCAGAGCCCCGAAACGGGCTCTACCTCAAGAAGTACTTTGCTTAAGTAGAAGTTAGGCAATGGATTCTTTGTACATTGTGTATTTTTTGTACGTATCTCATCGGGAGTTTTTGTTATCGAAACTTTTGGTCTGTTGTGGCAGGTGTTGATGGATGACTTGGTCTATTTTGAATTTGCCAATGGTGCTAGTCTGCACACTCGGAACCTTGCTTCCGCAGCTTGGGTAATCTACTATCCAACTGATCAGTTGCTGGTATCAAGGGGAGTATGAATTGGTCCTGTGTCAAATAATATGGCTGAGTATACTGCCATCATTAATTTACTATCTGAAGCTAATTCTTATGGAATCAATTCATTGGTAGTCTATCATGATTCACAACTAATAGTGTCACAATTGAATAACATTTATCGGGTAAGGGATCGATGTTTATATCGCCAATATTTAAGGGTGAGGTTGTTGCAAAGATCATTTACTTACATTAAGTATTTGCACATTCAAAGATCTCATAATTAGTTAGCTGATTCTATCGCTAATCAAGCATTAGACTGGCACATCATTCATTCATCACAATAAAATCAAGCATCAAAAAGTCGAAACTGTATATATATATCATAAAATATCTCGAGTGTACATAAGTGTGTCCAAAATAATTGGGACACAAATGCCCATAATCATGTCAAGTACATCTAATGCCCCGGCTCAAGATGAGCGGCTAAGTATGTGACTATTTCTTTGGCCACACACCTAAGAGTGCGGACCCAGTCTCGTGGCATGCCAACCACATGACGCTGCATGTCTATAGGGAGATTCTCTACAGCCTCCATCGGTATTCAGTGAGTTAGTCTCACCAAGTGCCGCTTAACAGTGTGTAGGAGTCGCTCTGTGTCGGCAGCCGCCTCTTCGGCACCTTGACTGTGACGTCCATGCCGTGGGAACCCATCTGGTCATACTGGCCCAATATCTGGAACATGATCATCATATTAGTCATTTCAATCCTATCAAAAATATTTTTCAAAGTTCATTTTTATATTTAAAAAATCATAAAAATCATAAAATCAAAAACCTTTGTTACTTATATTGCTCCATGTCGCGTCTGGTGGTAAATCTAGATCAGGATCCCCTCGGAAGTCCAAGCCAGCATAAGGGTAATCATTAACTACGATGATCTACTGCTCCCACCAGGAGAAGAAGTCATTGTCAAAAGCAGTCCATGGAGCATCCCCACCTTCTAGTTGTTTCATTAAGTCAGCCCACCTGCCCATCCGAGGATCTCGTGGGGTGCTGATCGAAACTGATATTCTAGGACGGAGTGTTGGGACCCTCTCAAAGAAGAAAGAGCACAAAATAGTTCCATATCCGAAGTTTTTTCTCAGGTCCTTCTTGATAGAAGCAAGCTGGCTCTTCAAGTTGGCGAGAAGAGGAGTACATCAATCAAACACTGTGGTGAGAAAGTATACCGCCAAGCTCATGGCAAGCCATGAAGCCTGGTGTAAGGAAGCTGATCTGTTCACTCTGGCTATAGTGAACAGGATGATACTCAATGATAAACTCTCCATGTGCTTGATCGGAATTTGACTTCCAATATTTTCTAGATGACCTAGGCAATAGATATGCACATAGTCCTCGATAGAGAGGCTACCTCGTGATCTGCCCATGGAATGTACTACCTCTCCCCTCAGGGAAAGTCCAGTGATGAAATAAACATCCTCAATCTCTATCCTGAGTGGCATTTGATCGATCATGAATGAGTCATCCTCGATGCTCCAGTAGTGAGTAAGCATTTCGAGCAAGCGTGTGTTTGCTTTCATGTTCAGCATTTTGAAGAACTTTAGCAAACCACATCCTCTTAAGGCTTCTAGAGCATTAGGATCATTCATAACCCCATCATCCACTAAGTCATGCTCTCTTTCCCTCTAAGTGACTGGCATCCTAAATAAAAAACAAGTTTGGACCGTTAGATTTTTTGTTTTTAAGTTTTCGCGGCATATACGCGGGTCCGTTTCATACACAGTCGCGTCTAAGGCCTACATATACGCGGGTTGCACATAGCCAACCTGCGTATAGGCTGCGAGAAATTTTTTGACATAAATTCAATGGGGGAACTTGAATTAAAATTTTTAAAACCAATCACAAATGAATGCAAGATGAGTTTAAGGGTTACTTGGTGATTTTGGGAAGATTTGAATAGTAGAATTTAGCAAATGGCAAAGCTTGCTCCTTTTTCTTCACTCCTTGTGCTCTCAACTCAAACGGTGATAATGGTGAGTCAAAAAAATATTTTATAAGCTTTGAAAATGTAATTTTTTTTCAAAACTTGATTTTGTTTTGTCTCATGTAACTTTTAACTTGAGAGCTTGGAATGTCGAGAATGGTTTGGTTTTCAGGACATTTTGGACGCTTTTTTGAAAGTTTCGAGATGATTCCATGACCACTGACCCATCATGGCAAGTATTGTTTTCTCACTGGCATATAGGTTATGGAAACATGTTTCCGTTGCATTATGCATGCTAACTTCTATTTGTTGATACACTTGCCATAGGGTCGATCCCATCGTGTTATGGTTCGTAAACCATCTTCACTCGCTAATTTTTAATCATGACACGATGGTAGAGTCATCCTTTTCATGGGCATCGTAGTTAGCACCTCACTGACATTTGTTGCCCATGCTGCTTCGATTTGAGTAGGCTCGAGAGTCCTCGTAGTCCCGCCATGATTTATGTGATGAAGACTCATTCCTCTTTGCTTCTTCGCTTCGTTCTGGCCATATACCCTAGAGGCTCCTTTGTGTTGAGTTGTACTATTGCATTGCATTTTGACCATTTGCACCTTTTGGCCTTGAGCCGGCTTCACTTGGATTCGTGTTTAAGCTAACTTTTGACCATGACGTCTGCAAAATCAAAGTTGCATCCCTTTGACTTCTACAACTTGACACACTCTGACCCGTGGAAGGAACACACCTTTGAGTGTCTTTGACCAGTTTTCGCCTCCCTGCATTGAGCATAGGATTGTTCCCATACCAGGAACTAGATCATATGTTTCATCGACATTCATTCTTTCCACTGTACTATAGCATTCTTTTATTCTTTTTCTAGCTTAAATAAAAAGACAAAAAAATTATATATTCCAAAAAGAGCAGGAACGGGACAATATTTCCACTTACTGTTGGTAGCTAGAGTTAGTCATGTCACCCTTGAACAAAGCACTCAAAACAAAGTCTCCTCCATTTGGGTGGGATTTAGTTTGACTTAGGTACGCCTTAACTTTGTTATTGAGTTAGTTCTCCCTCGATTGGTTATTTCTTCCAATCATATGGAGGGTTCGTTCGTGCCTCCTAAACGACGAGCTTATACAGAGTCATCATATGCTACTACGTAGTCATCATTGAGTCGTGCTTTTTTCAAGGGAAGTTAGCTTGAGTCGGCCTCTTTGCGGTGTCTCTTGACTCATTTTTCATTTGTCCATCCCTGGTTGTCAGTGTCTTGTTTATCATCACATCAGCTATATTGGTCCTTTACTCATGCCGGTTCTTATAGGTGTTCAACTCCAAATAATCTATTCACACTTGTTAGATTGTACTGGGTACCTTGACACTCATTATCATTATTAGTGAGTGGTCTCGTGTTTGTTAACGGTGTACATCAATGACCGATAATCAGATGATTTCTCACATGGTCGACTTCAGATCATTTATTCCCATAGTGTAGAAATGTACCACAGCAGTCGGTGAATACCTCGGGTTGCATCAGCATTTCATTGGTTCACTTGGAAGTTGCTCATGTTGCTGCTAGTTGATACCACTCCACCACATATGTTGCAGTCATTCACGACGACATTTTATATGTTGGCACCTGAGTTTGCAGTGTAGTACCTCTTTACTCCATCATATTCATATGGTACTTTTGGGATCAATGTTTGATATCAGTGATCAGCTTCATCTTTTAGCATCATTGACATTCTTATATGTGATATTCAGACATGTACTTGTTCGATCGTGATTAGATGATCCATTATGTATTTCAAGTCTTTTATACTTGTATCCTTAGTGGATCTTCTTGTACTTGATATGCGGAGATGCTTTACTTTCTCTGAGCATGGGTATGCCCGCCTCAGACAATTTTTCTTTATGATCTCCTTTTGTGGCTTGGCAGGCTGAACTCTGGTGAAGTCCTTCTCAATTTTTGACAGGTTTCCTTTCCATGCACTTACTTAAGACATTTCGGCCATCATGAACCCCTTCTGACCACATTTATTAGGGGGCATCTTTTATAGCTCCAAATCTCACTCCTGATGCTTGTGATGATGCACTCATGGCATAGGGCAACCCCTCCTTCCAGACCTGGTCCAAATACTTCAAAAACAGTGTTTTATTCCCTATATGTGACATTGCCCTGAGCTAAACACGTGTGTACGTGAGTCTGTGTATACTCAACCCGCGTATATGTCTTAAAACACTTAAAAAAAATTAAATCTTCTTAATTTCGGGCGGAGATCACAGGTTTTACCTGTTAGTGCCCGTGGCCCAACTGTTCCCAACGAATTCCCAACTAAAAAACTACTTTGGAAGAAGTATAAAAAGGCTTCAATGGGAAGGCCTAAAGGAGGAGAGAATAGAGAGAAAAATCACTCTACTGAGATTATCCATAACCAGGTCTGAAGATCCTTGTGCTTCCAGCACTTCCCCCCATTATAGGAAACTCTTGTTTCCTTGAGCTTTGATGCTATTCTACTAGTTGAGATACCTTGGTGAGTCATGGAAGGAGTTTGTTGAAGGCTTGAAATTGGATGAATCTAGAGGACGGTTCTGCTTGGAGCTTGCGAGAGGAAGACTCAGGTGAAATCATTCCTTACTGTATTTTAGTTATCTGCAATAAAGAAACACTTGTCTCGTTCCTAAAATTAATCTTCTTCATGCTTATGATATTAATGTTATGATTTGCATATGAATAGGTGTTTCAATTGTATAACTAACTACCTTTCAATATGCTATGAAGTTGATTTCTTTATGATGCTTCGTCCATATACTGCTATGCTTCTTTGAATTGGTTGTTTTGCAAGTTGAATGATCGAAAGGAACTCCAAGAGGGTTTGGACCCTGGCTGGATCTACCTAAACAAAGGACCCCCAGGTGCACCTCTCTTCACGTAGTTTGATTATATTAGTATCATGACTGTGTGGAATGTTTTTTTTTTATTGTAGATAACCCCCGCTCTGCTAGGGTATTGACCCAAGACCCTAGGGGACTTTGTCCCTTAACACTAACTTTAGTTGGTCATTAATGTTTTTGATGGTTACATGTCAGATCTAAGCACCAAATCTAGTTTCATGATTAGACCTTCCCCTATTCAAGAGGTATGAGATATTTTTTTTTGTATTACTATATATATGGGTTGCGCCCTAGAGACAAGGGGTTGAGAAATTTTGTATTCAAGGGAATTTAAATCTATTCTAAAAATTACTTCTGCTCCATATTTAATACTAATGAGCTAATTTCATGGCTAATATTTTGCAATGGAATTTTGTCTAAATCTTGGAATATTTGGGGAATAGTATGTCTATGTTCTCTATATTTTGTGAAGATATGGAATCTTCCTTGTCGTATACACCATATAGTGTTTTATTTGATAGTGAAAGAAATATGAAGCATAATTATAATTTTTTATTTTTATTGGAATTCACTGAAAATATTTGATTGCACATGTTAATTAACTTTATAGATAGATTTTAGATACAAAAATGGATTATATTGTATTAAACAAAATTATTGATGGAGCCCACATGTCTATCCCATGGTTAGGAAAAATCCTAGCTAGCATGAAAATGAGTTGTGTTGAGAACTCTCGTCTTATGATTGAATCTTATAATCTCATTGCATTGATGATCTCTGCATGGAAATCTCAAAATCAAACAATCACTCGTTACCAATGCAAGTTTGTGCAAAAACATCCAAAGATCCCCAAGTTGGTCATTTTGTTTGTAGACCCACAAAGAAAACCACCAATTTTTGCCAACCAAATCTTATTTGGAAAATTTATGGGGGCATGGTCAAGCTTCAAGACGTACACTAAGCTCACAAGCAATGACACTTGCATGAAGGGAAAAATTCAATTTACGTTTGTGGCATGAGGTATTTTGGTTTTCATTTCCAATTTAAGGAAGATCAAGATTCAAATTTCTAGAGTGGTCCCTAGTTTCTAGGTATAAGTGGATTGTATTTAAATGCATATTTCATGGACTTTGATCCATAAGAGGAGCTTCCCTAATATGTATTGACTTGGGTTTGGGTTCTCCAACTACTAAATCTTTAGAACAACAAAACCCTCCTAGCAATTAATAACACAATTCAGAATTTTTTGGAAAAATTTGAATTTCCAAATAGCGGCATATATTTATGTGCACATATTTGTGTTGAAGTAAACATAAAAAGAGGCCTTCCCGAGGCCTTAGAAATGAAAATGGATAATTGGACACATGCAGTAAGCGGATTGCAAACAAATTCAATTCAAGAACTATGGTTTTCATGAGTATAGCCACTTCAATGAGAATTGTGCAAAAAAAATTGCCCCAAGTCCCCTAATAAGCAAGAAGAGTCTTTGAAAGTGTATCTCTTTAATGAAAAATATGCCCTTGATTCTCCTATAAACCAAGAATTGGATTAAATGTCAATATAATATTAAAAAAATCTTTCGGTAATAGAGCTAATTCCTAAGGGGGAATTTCATTGAAATTGGAGACCCGACCCGTTGTCCCTTCACAAAAAGAAAGGAGATGCCTCCTCTCCTCAAATATAAGAGGAGAATATAATTGTCATAATTTTGTCCCATAAAAAATCACTACAATGGGAGTAGGACGATAACCCATCATGGTCATTTAATCTTCTTGCATCAATGACAATCCTACATCAATGTTTTTTGTGCTCCCCAAGTGAGAAGCATCAAGAAAATGACAAAAAGATTTAAAAGGGAGAGAAAGCCCAAGTTTACAAAAAGAAACAAAATCATTTGAATGGAAAAAGGACATGTAGGGTTAAGACCTTACAAGGCAAGATTCCCCTCAAAATAAAGGAGCAACAAATATAAGAGGAAAAAATAAAAAACTTCAAAGTCCAACATACATTGCAGTAGTGACAAGGTAGTGTATCTCTCAACTATGAGGGTTAAGAAATACAAAATGGAGATAAGAGAAAAAGAAGTAGAATGAAACAAAATAATTAAATTTGATCTCTTACTCAACAAATTTAGCTATACCCTAGAAGTTCCTGTTCACAATATTTTGTCACGCCTCCTATTCGCTTCATGTTCCATATCCCAAAGTGCCAAAACATTGACAACCGTGTAGCATATCTATCATGATATGCAAACCAAAACCTCCCTGAAGAATCAAAGGAAAATTGCCCTGAGTCAATTCTGAAGAAGGTTAACTAAAAACCTAATTTTTATGACCAACACATTTTGCTACATTGTCTGCCCGGGCTGATGGTAGGTTTCACTATTCTACCCTAGCGCTTCTAGTGCGGTTTTGATATGAAAACCCGCGTTGAACCTCTTTTCGCAGGTTTTCCCAAACTCGAGGAGAAGCTTCATGCACTAGAACCTTCGAGAATAATGAGCTAGATATTGGTTGTTGTTGATATGGTCGAGCTTTCTCATTTGGACCTCTTTATCTCATCATCATGGGCTTTCCCCTTGAGATTTAGACCTTCCTCCCTCTTTTGTGGATATCTAACTCCCTCTCGCTTCCATCCCCAAATGGTTGGTCATTGATTGTTGCATTCTTATACTAAGATTATACTTACATGTTGCCCATTCTAACTTGGAGAAGGAGTTGTTGAAGAGTCTTTGCTTTGACTTGGACATCCACCAAGAGGAGGTCTCGAACATCAAGACATAGGTTGTATGCTTCCCTTTTTTAGCTCATTAATATATACATCTGATGTTCACTTTCCATAATTGTGTAAATGTTTATGTTATTAGCTTAATACTCCTTGATCTATTAAGGAAATTATGTTTGATGCATGTCATATATGCTCTTGTATCTTGCATAGCTCTTTGATCTTTCTTGCAAGTACTTGGACGTGAAGAACAAGTAAGAAGAAAGCCTAGAAGAAAAGGATTCAAAGTCATCTTCAAAGGATTGAGCGATTAGTATTAGAGTGAGGAAGGTTTCTCCTCTTTGTATTCGTTAAACATAAACTAGGAAAGTGTGTTATTTTGTTTAGTTTGTTGCTAGACCCTCTCATTGGGCTAGAGGGATCACCTCTGTCTGTGGAGTGGATTTACCTTCACAACAAAATGGCGACTCCTTTGGGGAAGCTATAGCCTCTTCAATCTATTTTCTCATCTGATCTCTTGATCAATTTGACCGACCATCGAGTTCTTTGTTAGTTTGAGTTTGTAAAGGCTTGCAAAATCACTGATTTCTACCTTAGAGTGCTAAGTCTGGAGTGTTTGTGGAAATTTTCTTTATTTTTTGCCTTATTCCTGGCCCAGTGTGCTTTTTTCTCTGACAATCGTGTTGCCAGTGCACTTTACTTTAAAACAATCACGTTGATCCCCTGTTCAGCACTAGTTTGGCCATAATAGTTGCACTAATCTCAGAGATTGGCAGAAATTTAGGTTTTCTTTGTCAAAATCCAGTGTATATGAGCCCCTGAGGTCTTCTCTTGTCCAGTATGATTGGATTTATTGATGTTTTGTCTGATTGTTTGATTTGATTAACAAATTCTTATCTTTTTGAGATTTCAAGTGTTTGAGTGAAATTAGATTGATTCTAGGGTTTATTGGTCATTTGATTGTCACTTGTTGCTTGTAAGTGTCACTAAGTTAGTGGTTTGTTGATTGATTAGACCTGGTTATCTGTTAAAATCATTCAAAACATTGGTTGCATTAGTTTCAGTTTGTCTTTTGCAAAGTTGTTTTCAACTTGCATTTTAAATTCATATTTGTGATTTATCAAGCATATATTACACTGCTTGGTTTGCAAACTGAAAATAGTGCATTTGATTATCTATTCAGGAGAGAAAAGTGAAAGACATTTTCAATGAGTGCTTTTGGATTTGATTTGGTGCTATTTTGATTGGTGCATCGTTTGCATTAGGAGAATTTGAATCAAAAATTTCATTTTTTGTTTTAGTTGAAGCTTAATTGCATTAGAGCATTTGAAAATCAAAGAAAACATCATTTAGATAAATTGCATCTTAGTGGAACAAAAGTCATTTTTGCTTTCGATAGATTGCATGTTTGATAGTGAAAGTGAAGTTTAGGTTATGCTTTTGGAAAGAAAAGGTTGGTGGAGGCATTTTCTTTGATACATTCTCTTGTTTGTTGCATTGATTGATTGAACTTTCTTTCCTTGCTAGTATAGCATTCATTGAAGTGAAAATTTTCCTTTTCTCATCATTTGAGCCCAAAATTGAAACATAATTCAAGAACAACATTAAAATTTATTGAATTAACCTGAGGAACATTTGGAACTTAACGCAAACATTTAGAGGTCTAGACTAGAGACGTGTTCCGACATCTATAAACCTAGTAGTTGTCGTTATCTTCCAACATTGTATCTCGAGGTTGAAATCTCATTCCATGTATGGAAGTATATAGGATCGTTCTCCAGCGCTTTCACGTATATCGGAGGCGCTCCATGTATGGCAAGTATATGGGAACGCTCTCATCGAACGGTTATGCATTAGACAACGCTAATACGAACTTGTGCTCCCCGTATCGTTGCATATATATTGGGAGATGCCACTAGGTTGTTATTCTTTAGCCACAGCTAACCAAGTCAGTGACCCTGTAGACGTGATACACCAAACACAGCATTTGGGGAGATTGGTCACCTTACGTAAGTTCTTGTTTTTGGCTAAGGTGTATATAGCAGTTCACAGATACTTGGTAAACCCTCTTGCCTAGCTTACACATTTTCTTTGTTAATTTCTAAAATCAATTAATTGACCATGGAATAATATCCTTCTTGTGGAAATACTCCTTAGTAGATCTTCAGTTGATATTGATGGCAACATTTCTTGAGTCTACTAGTCAAGGAAATCCCTTTGACGAGAATCCTAGTCCTTTTCCTTCTTTTGGAAATATTGGTGCTCCCTATATGGAAACGTTGTCCCTTCCTGGATTGACCATTGGTCTGCCAGTTTGGTTATTTTCAGCCTTGATGATTACGAATGTCCAAACTTCTTTTCAATCTAGTTCTCCTCCACCTGAACAACATCAACCTCATGTTGATACTAAATTTGACCCCTCACCTTCTTAGCCTATTTCTTCACCCCATTCTTCCTCTTCACTTGGTGAAAGTATGGAATCTAGTAACCATGAAGCTAAGGAGAAGAAGAAGAGGACGAAGAAGAAGAAGAAAAATAAGCAAGGGGGAAACCAAGAAGCCATTGCTACAGATGCAACTGATGTAGAAAAATCATCCAACCAGCCCCGAAAAGTAAAATTCCCTTGCATGTTATGTAAGGGTGACCACCTTCTTCAGAGTTGTCCTGGTATTCCCAAAGTCTTAGAAGTGTGGTCCACGGATTCACATCGGCTTTTGTCATCAGCCTCTAGAGTTCATGCTGGTGACGGACCTTCAACTAGTAATAGCAAAGCTCATGGGAAAAAGGGAAAAGTCAAATTTCCTTGTAAGTTGTGTGAAGGTAATCATCCCATTCACCTTTGTCCTCTTATGGATGAAACTTCCAAAGAGTTGGAAAGCCTTGCTGGTTCCTAGCCTCGTCTTTCGACTAGTTATCGAAAGCTTTCCCCAGATCCTCCACTAGTTGATGTAGTGATTAATCAAAAGTCATCTTTGGTCAACCCCTCTCTATATGAAAGTGAGTCTTGTGAGTCCGTTCTCGACCAACCATTGGTTGAGAAAACGGTAGACCTAACTCCATCTTTAGTTAACCGTACCTTTTCGATAGAGAGTGAACCTCATACTACCCAGGTTCTTTTGGTTTCTTCAGTATGGAATGAACTGGAGGGAAATCCTCCTATTCCGAAGGTGCATGAGAGCAGTTCTCCTATTCCCATAGAGAAAGGGGGCAACTCTCACATTCCTACGACACCCCCTCTGAGTAGTTTAGTCACTTATTTTGATTGGAATTGACTGGCAGGATATTGTCTTCTGTCCTATGTGTTTTTCCATATTATAGTACAGGCTTACAATATGGTTGTACCTAGCACAGTCATAGACAATGGCACATCTGTTAACATTATGTCCTCAACTAGTTGGAAAACTTTAGGTTCTTCTCAGCTTGTCCTTGTCACCCAAAATCTGTTAGCTTTTGATAGATGAACCTGTCAATCGTTAGGGATCCTTCTTAAGTTACCTATTACTTTGGGAGGAAAATTTGTCTATATAGACGTGATGGTTGTCCAAAGATCTTTAGATTTTACTATATTCCTTGGCCATGATTATGTTTATGTCATGGGAGCTCTTGTCTCCTCTCTTTCGTGTGATGTGTTTCCCGCATGAAGGAAGAATTATGATCATTGATCAACTTACATTAATTGGTCTTGAATCAACCCCCAATCAACCATCATCCCTAAATGGTTCTTATATGCAAGAGGTATCACCCCTACCATAGGTTAATTATGTGGCCACCTATTCCATGCCCACATCTACTGATGATCTAGTAGGTGATGTAGTACATCATGTACTGGGGGCATTGGATCCTAGTTTTTCATTTGGATCCTTGGACATGTATTCCTTCCAGAGTGTTGTTATCCCATCCGATGAGAACCTCTTGGAAGCCATGGCCTCTTTTGGTCTATGATCAAGGGTTTGGAGTAGAGTTCCTTATCTTGTGTGTAAAGCTCATTAAAAAATGAAACAAGGACCATGAGGATAGTTCTTTTACTATGTCAAGCTCATTAAAAAATGAAATAGGTGTCATGAGGATAGTTCTTTTACTATGTCAACCTCGTTAAAAAATAAAATAGGTCCCCATGAGGATAGTTCTTTTACTATTTCAACCTCGTTAAAAAATGAAACAAGGTATCATGAGCATGATTTTTTTTCCTGTGCCAAGCTTGTTAAAAAATGAAACAAATCCCCTTCCAATTTGAGTCTTTGATTAGATCTTGTAAAATCCCAGTCGAATCTTTCACTTGATCTTGTAAGTGAATCTTCATTCCATCCCCCTATTAGTAACCATTAGTCTACTTAGGTGAATGAAATGAAGCTTGGGGGGCATGTATCTCGAATTGAGTCATTGTGTTGGGGGCATGAAAACTTATCTCAAGCATTGTTTATCTTTGTTTCAAGCTTGTGTAAAAATGAAACTAAATCCGAGCATAGTTTTTCCTCATGTTTCAAGCTTGTGAAAAAATGAAACCATCTTCAAAGTATCCTAAAGCATAGTTTCCCATGTTTCAAGCTTGTGTAAAAATGAAACCATTTCCACTTTACCTCTCGTGATTACCATTTTTATCAGCCTGCTTTTGCTAGATGAGCTTTGGTTTTTTCATTCCATAGTCACCATTTCTTTGGCCGATCATATACTTTCACTTGGTTGTTTTACCCTTGCTTGGGGAACATTTGCGATGAGTGGTCTTATTAGCTAGCCTCTTGACCCTTACATGTTTTGAGCAATTCCATCATCATCGGAACAATTATTATCCTTTAATACCACTTGTTCCTCTAGGTGGAGTCATCCTTAAGCTCTTTTCAGACTCTCAAAACATGAAAAAATCGTCGAGTACTTGTCATTTCAAAATTGTTAAAGTAAATGAAATGGTGTCTACTTAGTATAATTTTAACCATTCTCCGGACTGAGATAGACTAATGTATGAAAAATGAATACCTTAGTCAAACATGGCTAAGAGGTTCTTTTGGATATTGTTTTCTACGTTTTCGGGTTCAAGAGACGATTTATGAAAATGGACCTTTGGAGTTTTCTTTTCTGCTTCTTTTTCAAACTCTATAAACATGAAAAATATGTCAAGTTTCTCCTCTGTTGAACTCGTAAAAACTTAAATGACGTAGGACTTGTCACCATGATGAGACCAAGTTTCTCCTTCCTAGGACTGATTAAACTTACTAGGGTGGATTCATTCAAAGAATGAACTTATACAACAAGCCTATGGTATCCTCTTCAAGCTTGTGTAACAATAAAGAGGTATGCGCTAGCAATAGTTGGGGAAAAATAAAAGCGAACATATCTTGTATTTTGTATAAAAAGCAGTATGTCACTCTTGAACATGACACTCATCTACATTTCGTGTCAGGTTTGGTATATTCTCACTTAGTCACTTTCCTTCCTGTATTTGGGAAATATATTTTGCCTCTCATCTGATTATACCACTTCGTCATCAAGACCTCTAATCCTATGTTGAGTCAAATGTTTCCAAACTACAGAATCGTGTCACTGATATGTTCAAGAGAAGTCCTATCTGCAGTTCTTTACCGCTTATACATTGTTTGACTTTCTGCCACAGTCCTGAATCACACTTATCTACTCTACTACATCCTTTGTTTTGTGTCGATGATGTGGGATTCATTATGGCCCTCCTTCGATGTATCACTTCATTATGCAACATTGAATACGAAAGCATAATTGGTGCAAAGCCAAGACATTGGTGAGTTGTGGCGCAGGTGGTTGGGCCATTTGCATCATGGGGATTTAAAGATAATGCAACAGATATATACAAGACTTCCTAAAGGTAAACTTGACCAAGTTGACACATGCAAAGGTTATACCTTAGGAAAGTACACCAAATCTTCCTTTCATGATCAAGACAGTGGAGCAAAGGCTATCTTAGAGCGAGTTCATACTGATGTGTGTGGACCATTCTCAATGGCATCCACATTGAAGCAAAGGTATTATGTGATTTTCATTGATGACTATTCTCGTAAATGTTGGATTTATTTCATGCAAAAGAAGGACCAAACTTTCACAAAGTTTTGTGAGTTCAAAGCTTTGGTCGAGAAAGAGTCAGAGAAGAAAATCAAAGCCTTGAGAAGCGAAAATGGTGGAGAATATGTCTCTCAAGATTTTAAGGACTTCTGTGCAGCAGAAGGAATTAAATGAGATTTGACGGCACCTCATAACCCACAGCAGAATGGGGTGGCCCAGAGGAAGAACAAAACTATTATAGGGACAGCACGGGAAATGTTGCATGACCAAAGCCTACCACTTCACTTGTGGGCTGAGGCATGCAACGCAACAGTCTATTTACAGAATAGAACCCTGCATCGCATACTTGGATGAAGACATCAGAGGAAGCTTTCTCCGGTAAGAGACCAGATGTGGGTCACTTCAAGATCTTTGGCTCATGAGTATATTGCCATGTGACAAAAGATGCACGGAAGAAACTTGAGCCGACAACAGAGTTAGGGATTTGTAGGGTACATTGATACACCTCACAACTATCAGGTGTACTTGCCTACCAGTCGGTGCACAGTGGTTTGCAGAGATCTCAAGTTTGATGAGCAGAAGGCCATGCGAGTTTCCCTTGAGAGGGAGCTCCAACTACAAGCTATGGAGGAATTGTTGGTTTCTAAAGAGGAGGAGCCTCAAACCGATGTTGAGCAGCCGCATGCAAAGGTTCCAGAAGTGGAAACATTCACTCAAGCAGAATCTTCCAGATATGGACGGAAGCGCACAAGAGAAGCTAACAGATTGTTGAATGATGCAAGAGAGAATGTGGGAGCACCATCTTCTCAGTGTAGATAGAGGAGATCACCTGAGAGGTACACTGGATGCATGGCCCTTGCTGGGGAATGTGTTGAGACTGAGCCATCTTCCTTTGAGGAAGAAGTGCAACAACTGATTTGGGTTGATGCTATGGTGGAGGAGTATGACTCTATAGTTTGTAACAGTGTTTGGGATGTGGTTCTGAGACCGGAGAACAAGTTAGTTGTGAGTTCCCGTTGGATTTACAAGGTAAAGCAAGTTGTTGATGATAGGAGGATCATGTTGCTGCAGTATATTTCGACAAAGGAGCAAGATGCTGACATTTTGACAAAGACATTGTCAAATTGTAAATTTGAGTTCCATAGAGACAGGATTGGGGTGGCAGATAATCCGTTTCTTGTTGAGAGGGAGTGTTGAAATATGTCAACAAGAATATTCCAATTTAATTTGTCATTGAATTAAATTGTGAATTAAAATCGAATTTAGTCTTAACAGCTACTTGGAAATATTTAATTAAATTATTTTGAATTAATTAGTTGGAGAAATTCAAGTTAGAAGTCTTTCTGAAGTCATGCAAGAGTTATCCCTTAAATTAAGGAGATAAGCCTTAAATTAAGAAGATAAGATTGAGTTATATTTGAGTTGTAGTTAGTTAACTCAGTTTACTGAGTTAAGTCCAGTTAAATTAGTTCCAAACTATTTGAGGAACTAATGGCGAGTTAACAATCAGTGGATGCATGCATGCACTCAACTAGTGTATTCCAGTTAACTAAAGATTCCCTGATTAGAAACTCATCCATGTCCATTCTGAGAAAGACCTAGTTGAGATTAAAATCAAGGACAATGTACTATCAGTTGCATGTGTTTTCTTATAAAGAAAACTCATGCATGCAGTCAACGTATCATTCCTTGAAGCTTGCGCAATTCTGACAATGTGTGAGATCAGGGGATCATCCACTTGGTAGATGATTTTTCCACTTGGTAAGAGAGAATCTCATCCCAGAAAAATAGCACAAGGAAATAGGAGCTTGGAAAGAGGAAGGCTGGAGAGCAGCCAAGATTGTCTGTGAGAATTTGTGAGGAATGTATTGAGCACTGGCTAGCTGTGAGAGCTAAGGCTTTGTATAATTCCTATGTATTTCCACCGTGTATGATAATACAAATAGTGGGGTTTTTAGCTGAAGCTTTCCCCAAAGTATTTTCATGTATTTATGTGATTGATTATTCTTCTTCTGGTTATATTCTTCATCTCGATCTTTAAGCTTCCACAAATTGATAGTAGAAGTAGGTTATAGTATTCTGCTTTGATTTATATTGCATTATCAGGTTAACCTACATCAGATTTTCTACAGGCACTGTTCTACCCTAGCGCTGTCAGCACGAGTTTTATTATGAAAACCCACATTGAACCTCTTCTGACAGGTTTTCCCAAACTGGAGGAGAAGCTTCGTGTACTAAAACCTTCGAGAACAACAATTTGGATATTGGTTGTTGCTGATATGGCCGAGCTCTCCCATTTGGACCTCTTGATCTTATCATCATGGTCTTTCCCCTTGAGATGTGGACCTTCCTCCCTCTTTTGTTGATCCCTAACTCCCTCTCCCTTCCTATAAATCAACTCCCTTCCATCCCCAAATGGTTGGTCATTGATTGTTGCATTCCTATACTAAGATTATGCTTACATGTTGCCCATTCTAACTTGGAAAAGGAGTGATTGAAGAGTCTTTGCTTAGACTTGGACATCCACCAAGAGGAGGTCTCCAACACCAAGGCATAGGTTGTATGCTTCCCTTTTTTAGCTCATTAATATATAATATATATATATATATTATGATAGTATATATATATCTGATGTTCACTTTCCATAATTGTGTAAATGTTTATGCTATTAGCTTAATACTCCTTGATTTATTAAGTAGTTTATGTTTGATGTATTCCATATATGCTCTTGTATCGTACATAGCTCTTTGATCTTTCCTGCAGGTACAGGGACGTGAAGAACAAGTAAGAAGCAAGCCTGAAAGCGAAGGATTCAAAGTCATCTTCAAAGGATTGAATGATTAGCATCAAAGCGAGGTAGGTTTCTCCTTCTCTCTGTATTCGTTAAATATAAGCTAGGAAAGTGTATGTTAGTTTGTTTAGTTTGTTGTTGGACCCACTCATTAGGCTAGAGGGATCACCTCTGTCTACATAGGGGATTTACCTTCACAACAATTCCAACGTGATTTAAGTATATACATATGATATATTTTTATCTCCAGTCAATTTATGATGCGGTCAATAGAAAAGGTTTGGAAGAAAAACACTTTCCTTTCAACGCAATCTCCTTAGAAAACACTTTCTTCTCAATGAAATCTCCATTTAATCTAAGGTTGCGTAGAAAGGTAATATGAGGTAAATATCACTCGGGTGCGGGTGACACACTTTGATTTAATGAAAACAATGAAGGCTGGCGGCGAGAGGACGGGCCACTTGGCTGATGGTGCCCCTCCCCATACCACCTTGAGACGCCCTCTTGACACATTGCAGGCAACATTTAATGTAGGTCTGAAGTGGGAAAAATCCATTAACTATTTGGATATGGAGGTACCTCAGCTCATTGTCTCTCCTTCTCCCTTGCTCCATTGCAATTGCCCGCCTCAAGCCTATGAACCCAGCTCTAGCACTGTAACTGGGCGTCGCTGCTGGTTAGTTTGCTGCGTTGATTTTGGAAATGGGTTTCACCATTCCCATTTCAGTTTCTGCTATCTAACCTTTGCTCAGACTGACCCTGCTCCCCCTCACAATCCCTCTGTTAGCGCTCCCTCTGTCATCGCTCCTTCTGTTACTACTCCCTCTGAGCACTTAGCCAGAGATACCAGCATGGTGAGACATCGAATGAGAAGTCGAAGAGGCGGAACTCGGGGAGGCAGTTCTCGCCCTCAGACTGATCCACACCTTGAGCCTGCTGCCTCCTCTCCTTCCCCTAAATTGCATCATCCCCAGAGACATGGTGCAGGTAGATATCCTAGTACAAGAAGTGGGTGGGGTCATGCTCGGTCTTCAGGCGCAATTCATGGGGATTTTGCAGTTCACTCTGCTAATTTTCCTTTGCCCCTTCATCCCGCTCCCCACTCAACCCAATTTAGGTTTTGTAGCACCCTGAACAGGCCAGTTATCACAGTTACTATTTCCATCCTCTTCACCGAAGACAATGAACAGACTGCCTCTCAGGTGGAAAATTCCGACTTGCGG
The DNA here is from genome assembly GCA_000404065.3 of Pinus taeda. Classification (NCBI taxonomy): domain Eukaryota; kingdom Viridiplantae; phylum Streptophyta; class Pinopsida; order Pinales; family Pinaceae; genus Pinus; species Pinus taeda. The sequence continues at coordinate 40,542 of APFE030595011.1, read as the reverse complement.
CAAGAGGACGCCTCCAGACGCAGCAATTGCAGAGACACAGGGAAGAACGTGATGGACGAAGGTATCTTTGCTCTGCATGGCAAGAACCTTGGTGGCAGTCAGCATCATGAAGGGGGTAGCTTTGCAGCCACACGCCCCTCAGGTGGAACTGGTCATGACGGGTCAGCTTCGCAGGCGGCATCTCGCAGGCTTGGCAACGCCCAACCGATGGATGAGCCACATGGCAGTGGTGGGGAGCCACACGGCAGCGTGTCGAGGGACGAGGCGGATTATTGGGCATGCCCAATTGTTTAGGAACCCATCCCGGATGATTTCAAATAGGTTGACGTGGCTACTAGGTGTATGGACGTGGTTACCAGGGGTCTTCTGTTTGGTCTTTTTGTTTTTGTTAGCATCTGTTGGAATTTGGTCTCCTGTCTGGATATTATGTCATGGCAAAACCTCACTATTTCTTTTGTGGATTCTGGTCATAAGAACTGATACCATTTTTCGTTTTTTTGCTTTCTGTAGACTGGTTTCCCCAATGTTGGGGTAGTCCAAATTTTTGTTGAAACATTATGTTAAACTTTGTTGAGGCTTTTGTCCTCTCTGTACATTTTTGTGCATATTAATAGATTATCTTAACTTAGAAAAAAATATGAGGTAAATATCAATATTTTAAGTAATAGGTTGTACATATGTAGGTGCACCAACCCAGTTTTGATATGTTGAAATATGCTTTTTTACTTTCCAGTGTGAGGGAGATGTATAATTCTTTTTGTTTTCAAGACCGAGTTAGCATGTAGCGCACGCACAAACACATATATATAATAGCGATAAATATTTCAATGTGGCTCATAAATAAAATGCTTTCAATATACTACCCTGCCTCCTCTCTCTCCTCTCTCTCTCCTATTATATATATATATATATATGAGAGAGAGAGAGATCATGCAATTAAGAGTAAAATACTTTTTAACTTTCTTTTCTTTCTTTCTTATTTCCTTTTTTTCCTAATCTAGGTTGAGCCTAGGCCAGGGAAACCCCACATATTTAGACCTTCACGTATTCAAGGGCTATGCGACTTTTTTTTTGTAATACTCTATATATGGTTGTGCCCTAGAGACAAGGGGTTGAGAAATTTTGTATTCAAGGGAATTTAAATCTATTCTAAAAATTACTTTTGCTCCATGCTTAACACTTTTGAGCCAATTTCATGGCTAATATTTTGCAATGGAATTTTGCCTATATGTTGGATTATTCAGGGAATAGTATGTCTATGTGCTCTACATTTTGTGAAAGATATGGAAGCTCCCTTGTCATATACACAATATAGTGTTTTATTTGCTAGTGAAGGAAATACAAAGCATAATTATATATTTTTATTTTTTTTGTATTTCACATAAAATATTTGATTACATCATATTAAATGACTTTATTGATAGAGTTTATATATAAAAATGGATTATATTGTATTAAACAAAATTATTGATGCAGCCCACACATCTATCCCATGGTTCTACCATGAAAATGAGTTGTGTTGAGAAATCTCATCTTAGGATCAAATCTTATCATCTCGATGCAACTCATTGCATTGATGATTTTTTCCTAGACATTTCAAAACCAAACAATCACTCATTAACAATGCAACTTTGTGAAAAAAACATGCAAAGATCCCCATGTTGGTCATTTTGTTTGTAGGCCCACAAAGAAAACCACTAATTTTAGCCAACGAAATCTTATTTGGCAAATTCGTGGGGGCATGGTCAAGCTTCAAGATGTACACTAGGCTCAAAAGTAGTGGCTCAATTACATGAGGGGAAAAATTCAATTTACATTTGTGGCATGGGGCATTTTGGTTTTCATTTCCAATTTAAAAAAAGATCAAGATTTAATTTTCTGAAGTGGCCACTAGTTTCTAGGCATAAGCGGATTATATTTAAATGTGTAGTTTGTGGACTTCGATCCATAAGAGGAGCTTCCCTTATATATCCTGATTTGGATTTGGGTTCTCCAACTACTAAATCTTTAGGACAACAAAACCCTCATAGCAATTAATAACACAATTCAAAATATTTTGGAAAATGTTAGTACCAAATAGGGGCATATATTCATGTGCTCATATTTGAGTTGAAGTAAACATATAAAGACGCCTCCCTGAGGCCTTAGAAATGAAAATGGAGAATTGGACATGTGCAATAAGCGGATTGCAAACAATTTCCATTCAAGAACTATGGTTCTCATGATTATAGCCACTTCAATGAGAATTGTCCAAACAAAATTCCCCCATGTCCCTTAAGAAGCAAGCAGAATCTTTGAAAGTGTATCTCTTTAATGGAAAAGGTGTCCTTGGTTCTCCTATAAACCAATAATTGAATCAAATGTCGATACAATATAAAACAAAAGTTTGGCAATAGAGCTAATTCCTAAGGGGGCATTGCATTGAAACTGGAGACCTGAAGGGAGATGCCTCCTCTTCTCAAATCTAAGAGGAGAAGATAATTGTCATAATTTTGCCCCATAGACACTCAATACAATGGTAGTAGGATGATAGAAGGATTGACCCATCATGGTCATTTAATCTCCTTGCATCAATGACAATCTTACATCAACATCTTTTGTGCTCCCCAAGTGAGAAGCATCAAGAAAATGACGAGAAGATTTAAAAGGAAGAGAGCCCAAAGTTTACGAAAAAATGACATGTAAGGTTAAGACCTTACAAGGGAGGATACCCCCAAAATCAAGGAGCAACAAATACAAGAGAAAAAACGACAAACTTCAAAGTCTAACATACATTGTAGTGACAAAGTAGTGTAGCTCTCCACCTATTACAAGATGTAAGAAATCCAAAATGGAGATGAGAGAAAAAGAAGTAGATTGAAACAAAATAATTAAATTTGATCTCTTACTCAACAAATTTAGCTATACCCTAGAACTTCCAACATGATTTTAGTATATAAATATGATGGGAACGCGGGAACTCCAAGAAAAACGGTTTTCAAAGCTCCGGGAGCTTTCCCAAGCTCCCATTGCAGCGCCCACAGAAAAGGAAACATTCCCATATAGTTCCAAAGCTTCTGGGAGCGTGGGAACCACTAGAATGGGTTTCCCACCTCTAGGGAGCAATTCCCGTGTAACAACGTATTTTTCTCTCCAATCAATATATGATGTACTCAATAGAAAAGGTTTGGAAAAAAAACACTTTCCCCTCAATGCAATCTCCTTATAAAACAATTTCTAATCAATGAAATCTCCTTTTAATCAATGTGAGAGGGATATGTGTACTTCTTTTTGTTTTCAACATGGAGTTGGCTATATATATATATATTATTATTTATATAATTATTATATATGTGTGTGGTTCATATATAAAAATGTTTTCAATATATTCCCTCTCCCCCTCTTTTATCTCTCTCTCTTATTGGAGAGAGACATTGCAATTAAAAATACAAAATACAAAATTTTTTACTTTTATTTTTCCAAATGTATGTTGAACCTACACCAAGGCAAACCCACATGTTGGTTGGAAGAGTGATCTGCCCCAACTATAGGATGCTATTACCTTTGTGTGAGGCCCTATCAATCTTGGACACCCATTGGCACAACTTTTATCTACCAAATTGACACTCACTCTCAACCTCTCCCCACAAGTATTAAATCTGAGACTTGTTATGGACTAAACCCCACACAAAACAACTAATCTACACCTCATAGTTAAAAGTAAACAACTTCTAATTAAAACATCTTAATAATGTGTTATTCAATTAAAAAATATATATAATTACTTCATATTTAACATAAACTTAACATATAAACATAACCACATAAATCTATTTTAAATTTAAATTTATCATATACTAAAAAAATCTAATTTCCCTAAAAATAATTTTTTCTCCAACTATTATTCTCTTAACAAAAAATTAATACAAAATTAAAATAAATTTACAATTATTAAAAAAATTAACATCCTCCATGATGGTTGACCATGCACCAATATGCTTTTACACGTAACAAAGTGGGGTGAGTGCAACCGAGCCTAATTCTTCGATTAAGGACAAATAGAGTTGTCCTTCGCTGTCGTCTTTGGTGTGTCCACAAACAGTTATCAACCCAAATTCTACTATATGACGAATGGAGAGCTTTAAGAAGCCAAATTTTAGATCAGTTCCCCACTACTATTATTTTTGAGAGGGTGATTTTGCCCCGTCCAAACAAAGCTTATTTTTTCCACATATTAGAAGCCTCCCAATAAAATATGTCACTTATAACACAACTTCCAGCTTTGAGAAAAATGTGGGTCACTTATAAGACAATTTCCAGCTTTGAGAAAAGGGAATTATATTTAATTGGGACTTTAAAATAGAGTTATTTTTAAATGTGATTTTTTAAAAGTTTTTCAGTTTATTTTTCGATTTAGTTTATCTAGAATCTGATTGAAATTAACTGAAAATCACAAGTTTGATGGGTGAATTCTACAGAATCGAAGTGCCCTAAAAATTTTCCAGAATGCTGAATTATAAAAAAAACAATTTAAATAACATAAATTAATTTTTTTTTCAAAAACTAATCCATCAAAAATTCTAAAAAATCACACTTAAAAACAACTCCATTTTCATATCCCACATCTCAACCACAGATCTCACCACACCATAAAAATGTTTTTATGACTGGCCATGCAAAGATATATCTATATATCTGTAATTGAAACGTAATTGATAATCCATCCTCCGCACCAAAGAGATGTGAGTGGCCATGTAAAAATACATCTCTAATTGAAACGTATTTGAAAATCCATCTATTATAGGAGGTTACATTAAATAATCAAAACCTCCACACATTCATTTTCGTGCATAATGAAGTGAGTGCTCAGCGAAGAATTTATAGGCCAGTTACAAAATTAGGGTTAATTATTAGTTTCTATGAGTTGTTTCACTGAGATATTCATCTAATTTATATTCATAAATCCAACTCCATTAATTTACTGTAGAGCAATATTGTTGTAAAATATGACCAATAATTGTACTAGAATTTTGATAATATTTAATAATAATAATAAATTAATTTAAAGTTAAAATTCAGTTAAATATTAAATTGGTATATGATTTATTTATTTAAAGTTAAAATTTAATTAAATATTAATGGGTATATGATTATTTATTTGTTGGGACAAGAGATTCGCCTTTATCAATAATTTTAGTATTTTATAATTATAAATTATTATACTCTATTTCAAAAATATTAGAAAATTTTATTCCATAAAATGATAAACCAAGACATAGTTTCAAAACATGAAAAAATTGGCAGAATATGGCAATATATTTTCTATGAAGTTACTCTCTGTTATAAATGACAGCTTTAATGACAGCTTTGTCATCAGCGAGTTTTATATGAAAAGGGCCAAATCTCAAGTATTGGCAAATTTCATGACAAAATTCAAATTTAATTGCCAATATTAAATATTTATAACCTTAATATGAACTTAACATTTAATGACAGATTCATTAATAAAATTAATAGCAATTTTTTTACTGGTTTATGAATTTAATGATGAACTTAATATTTAATGACAGATATATTAATAAAACTAATAACAGATTTTTTTTGGTAGCTTATGTGAGTAACTGGCACAACTAACTTGTGGCTTGAACAGCTGCAACCTAAGGGTATCTAAGCCATCAAAATCCCTCAAAGATCGCACTCGGTCTGGGTCACACCAGCCCTTATCATGACTGGATTTTTGACACAGAGTTCTGAACCGATGACCTTTTACACACCATGGAGTGTCTTAACAGAAACCCTGTCACCGCATGCCTTAGGCCTACTAGGTATAACAAAATTCAAATTTAATGACAATTTAAATGATTAATATATATTTTTTATAAATTCACTTTACAAGATATTATTATTATTATTTTGACTTGGAAAATAATAAACAACATTTTAAGCTTCTGTGGCCTTTTTTTGCAGAAAAATAGTTCAGATTATCCACAATATTATATACATCTTGTCGAAAATTCGAATACCAAAGAGGATCCGTCTTCACTTTCTGTCCAGAAGATGGATCCCCTTTGGGATTCGAGACGTCGATAAAATATATATAATACCTGTCCAGAAGATGGATCCCCTTTGAGATTCAAAACGTCGATAAAATATATATAATATTGTGGATAATCCGAACTATTTTTCTCCCATATTATTATTTTAACAGAGTAGATTTTCCTTTTTTTTCAATTACAATTACAGAAAGCATACGGCATGGATCCTCCCCATCTTGTATCCAAGCTTATTGAAGCCCTGATAAGAAACAAGCTTATTGAGCCATTCAAATCAGTACAATTACTTGGCTACAAACAACGCCACAGGTACACCTAACAATAAAAATTAATTTATCAATTGAAGGTCTAGATAATATATCAAAATTTTCAATCCCAACGATTTCATTCCAGATCAAACAAATAAATTCCATATTGCAACCTCACTCACAATTACAATAGTTGCAAAATCTAAGTGGTACTCGCAAGGGCAGACCTGGCTTCCAAAATTTCAAAAACTGCAGTCTTCTATATTGCGACCTTACTGACAATTACAATAGTTGCAACATCTAAGTGGTACTCGCAAGGGCAGACCTGGCTTCCAAAATTTCAAGAACTGCAGTCTTCTATATTGCGACCTCACTGACAATTACAACAGTTGCAAAATCTAAGTGGTACTCGCAAGGGCAGACCTGGCTTCCAAAATTTCAAAAGCTGCAGTCTCTTATATGCATTAGAGATTCCTACAATGCCAAACATCTTCTTAGAGCAAAAGGCAGATGAACAAATTTTTCATAATTTGTAGCTTTGGGTTGATTTTTTGTTGGAGTAAACAACCTAGTGTGAATGATCATAAAAATAAATGATAAAGGATGCAATTGATTTTCAAATAGGAATTCTGCATCTCCAATAAAAGGAGAAAAATAGGATCAGCAAACAAATGTGCAGTAAAATCAGAGGAATGGATATTGCAGCGAAGTGAATCATGAACTATAATCCCATTCAAAGGACATTGTGAAATCAATTATAGAAAAAATTACACATATTTCCATTACGAACTCTTTTATCCAACTTTATATTAAGGACGTGTCCAATGTTTGCCAAGCATGCAGAAATGACTGCATTCTTCAGACTTCTTGCACAAGTCAGAAGAACTGATATACAATAATTTCTAACTCCTGTTACGAGTAATGGTCACATTCGTAATATTATAGGGGCGTCTATCTACATTTACCTGCTAGCTGAGAACAGCTCATCCATCTACTATAAACTGATTGTCATTATTTCCTCCTGCACCTCTGCTTCCATTAGGAACAATCCCATTTCCCCCGCAATGTTGCAAACTCTGAAGAATCTGAGATATGAAAGGATTCCCAGTCCCTGAGTGATCAGACAGCTCACTAGGCTGACCTGAAAACTGCAAAACAAGTCCAAGAAGCTGTGTGATAACATTCTGCTGACTATGCAGAATCTGAGACTGGAGCTGCGCCATCGTGTCTTGATGTTGCCTTATCATCGTCTCCATTGCCTTTCTCCATTCCAATCTCCGGCGCTCCAACCTTTCTTCCCACTCCCTCTCCCTTATCATCTCCTCTTCCCTTCTTTGATGTTCCCTCTCTTCTCGCTCCTTCTCCCTGCCTTCCCATAGCTGAAACCTCTGTTCCCTCTCCTTCTCCCTGATCAGATCCTGTTCTTCCCTTTCCTTTTCCCAATCCTCTCTCTCCCTCTCTCTTTCTGCCTCCGCCTCTGCCCTCATTTGCTCTCTCTTCTGCCTCTCTCGCTCCCGCTCAGTCTCCTGCTCTTCTCGCCTTGCTTCTCTCTCCCTCAACTGCGAAAACTGATTGGCCAGAAATGCCAGAATCCTGGATTCCACATGAAGCAAACCCTTCCCCCCTCCTCCTCCCCAATCCCCATTCTTGAGCACCCTCTTCTTCTTCCTCCTGTCCTCAGCAAGCTCTGCCTCATCATACTCATACTCCTCCCCACCCTCTTTCATCCCATTGTCCTCCCCTTCATCCCCTTCATACTCAAACCCTAACCCTAACCCTAACAGTCCAGTCCCCTGACTCCCATCCAACATCATGCTCCTCATCCCAGGTGGTAGCAAAGCTCCATCTTCCACCATATCCATCTGACTATTACCCATCCCATGCCGAAACACAGCCCGGGGCCTCCCTCTACCATTGAAATGACTTGGATTCCTCCCATTCCCGTGCCCATAGACGTCAGTGGCGTCCAGCTCTACATCCCCAAAAACCTCCTTATACTTCAAGAAATTAGACCAATGCGTCAAACCCTCGCCCCATTCATACTCCTCCCGCTCTCCAGAATCTGGCGTTGTCACAATTTTTCTGATTTTCTGTTTAACCCCAAGGTACTGGTGTCTCATATTCTGTACCTTGGTCGATGCATCCTTCCAAGTCCATTGCCAGGGGAAGGCAATGGGGTCTTGGGTATGGTGCATCATATTCACTTGGGCCGCTATGGGCTGAAATTTTCTCTCGCGGGTTTTCATTTTGGCCAGAACTCCATTGGCAAGCATTTCCCCATACTTGTTGATAAGGGTTTCTTCTTCTTCCTCCGTCCATTTCTTTCGCCGCATAGGCATAATGGACGGCATTGACCTCCTGCTACTACTACTGATGTATACAGACTTCTTTGTTCATCAATAATGAATACATATTACACACATGTGCACACTTAGAGTATAGATGTAACTCACCTCTGTGTGTATTTGGTGGCCGCAGGAATGGATCGATGGACGACGTCCGGACCACCACGGATTGCATTCTTTTCGACTGGTCGCTCTTTCAGCTCATTCCCCTCACATTTTAATAAGTGGAATCTTGTCCTTTAAAAACAGATCATGATTGATATTATTTTTTATGGTGGCAAATTCTTTAGCAACTTAATTGTTCATTAACATATCTATCATTTTATTATCATTATTTTGCAATATAGGTTGACTTCTTATTTTTCACAAATATATATTAAATATATATTAGGTTGTTGAAAATATATATTTTAGGTTGTTGAAAATAAATTCTCTGTATTTTTAAGAGAGTTGTGGTGAGTGAGATAAGTTTTTACCTTTTAATTTTTCTAAAATCCAGAATTTATTGAAATTATAAGTTTGATGTGTAACCTTCCACAATCCAAGTGCTCTATGGGTTTTTCATGTTGTTGAATCCATATATAATCAAAAACTAGTTTAAATAACACAAATCAAGATTTCACCTCAAAATTTTCAGCGCCAGAAAGTAAAAAAATCGCACTAAAAACAACACCCATTTTGAAGGATTGATTCTTAATTTTTTTTAAATATTTTGAGCATTAAGGTATTAATAAATATTTTTTAATAAATTTTTAATAAGATTGTTTTTTTGCTAGATAATGTGAGTTCTAGTATGATTCTGCACCTCTAATTAATGGCTTGACTAACCATGACCTATAAACATCCAAGCCATTAAAATCACTTGGGGATTGTACCCACTTTTGGCTAGCCTTTTAAACATCAATGAACAATATTATTTAATAGTAATTCAGCTTAAATGATATTTTAAAAAATAATAATTTATAGCATCATTTAAATTATTTTTCTATAAAATTATATATCTTCTAATAAATTTAATCAACTGTATATATGAGATCAATACTTTATTACAGATAACATAAACATTATAATATTTTAACTTCTTCAAGTAAAATAATAATTAAAAAAATTAGAACCAAGTAAATTACATTAATTTCAATTGTAATTTTTTTTATTATTTAACCTTAAGAGTTAGCTTAATTGGTTGAGTCTCACTGTTTAAGCACCTTACTCATATTCTCAATTTTTTTATTATTACTATTTTATTTTTATTTTTGAAAAAGTATATGTATATAATTGTTTATGTTTTTTTATAATAGGGTATCGATTAATCTCATATATAGTTAAGATTAAATACAATTAAAAAACATAATTTGATATAATAAAAAAAATAGTGATTATAAAAAATAGTGACTTTGTAAAAATATTATTTAAGTTGAAACTATTAGATGATGAGTGGAGCGTCCATCCAAAAGGTTGGTCGTTTCATATAAGATACAAAATTTTCACTAAAAGATAGATGGACAAAACAAAAAATTTAGAGTCAATTCATTCGTCTCTCCTTGCCACCAAGATTATTTCTTTGAGAAGTGCTTTTGATAGCATATTTTGAAGGGGATGAATAATTCTTTATATGCTCAACATATATGCATAAGTGTTGTGGTTTCTCAAGCCAAAGGTTAAATGTGTAGTCATCTCAAAACTCACACAACTTAGTAAACAAAACAAAATTATATAATGAAAATCCCCATTACTAGTTAGAAATGGAAAAAAAATATATATATAATATATATATTATATTTATTGTGTAAATTGATTAAAATAATGGACTCTTGAGTAAAAAGAGAGATAAAATTGTATACAATTAAAGGTTATTAAATGAATATCAATTGCATTTAATTGAAATGGTTATTAGAAATGTCATTATCCTCCCTACCTAAATTCATGTCATGCATGGTTCATGTTGAGTTCCCAATAAATATCTTGTAATAGCTTCAAACCTTCTTCCAAATTAATTATGAAAGCAAATTAAAAAAACAAAGTTAAAGATACAAAAGTGGGAATATGGAAGCAAATTAAGAAGAGGAAAAGTGGAAAGGGGAATCACAAACCAAAGAGCACAAAAATCAATAAAACAAAGTGGAGAGAGGTGGGAAGATGGAAACAAATTAAGGAAAAGGAAATCAAGAACCAAAGAGTAAAAAAATGAATAAAACAAAGTGGGAAAAGAGAGTGAAGATCATAGTAAAGAAAGAGGGCTAATTGAATATGGAAGCAAATCAAAGAGTAAAAAAATCAATAAAACAAAATGGAAAGAAGAGGTGAAAATCATGCAAAGAAAGAAGGAAAATTGAAGATGAAAGCAAACCAAAGAGTAAAAAAATCAACAAATAGAGTGAAAAGAGAGGTGAAAAACATAGCAAAGAAAGAGGGCTAATTGAAGATGGAAGCAAATTAAAGAGTAAAAAGCACAAGAAAATCATAGCAAAGAAATAGGGCTAATTGAAGATGGAAACAAATCAATAAAACAAAATGGAAAGAAGGGGTGAAAATCATTGCAAAGAAAGAGGGAAAATTAAAGATGGAAGCAAACCAAAGAGTAAAAAAATCAATGAAACATAGTGAAAAGAGAGGTGAAAATCATAGCAAAGAAAATGGGGCAAACTTAAGATGGAAGTTGTTATCAAATAAAAAGTGATCACCTAGCCATACTTCATTAGGTGGATTTTATGTGTCACCTAGCTATAATTCATTAGGTGGATCCAAATACGCAAGTAGTATGGGTTTTTATACATTAAAACTCACTTTCACCTAAGGAAATAGCCTAAGGAACTACTTTTCCTAAATTATTTCCATTAAGTATTTCACCTACATGAAGATAATCCATAAATTCATCAATTTTGTTGATTATTTATTAGTCAATTAAACATTCTCATAAAAAAAAATCATTAAATCATTATTTATAAACTATTTCTTAATTTATTTCATAGTTTCACCTAGAAGTAATGTAATAATTAACTTAACCCATTTTATTATTATTTATTTCTTATTATTTTATTCATTTTTTATTAATTTAACTCAATAAATCATTATTTTTTATTTTAATTATTTAAATAAAAAGTTATTCGACCATTTCTTTGACTTTTTTATCTTACAAATAATATTAAAATATCAAAATTAGTTAAATCTTAATTTGGTCCAACAAATATTTTATTATCTAAGTATATTAAATCTAATTAGCATTTTATTATAAATAGAGAGAATTTCTTTATTTTTGAGAGAGAGTCACTAGAACCACAATTGAGAAGTCCTTTGAAAATGGTTCAATATTACCTCCTTCTTGGGAGGGTTTTTCTACATTTCCTTTGTGTCGTTGTAGTGGCTCCCTATCAAAAAAGATTGGTTTTATGATTAGGAAAATTAAAATAAAAGGAACGTAGTGATGTTCTAATGGAGAGCACTCAAGTGTCATGAGATCAAAAAGTTTGATGATGGTTATGGTCATGGTAAAATGAGGAGAGAAAACATCTTTATTTATAACCAATCTAGATCCATCTTCACTCCACATCTACCAAATTTCTAGAGGGATCAAATGTCTTTTCACTTTAAAAGAGGTTTGCATTTCAAGAAATTTGATCCCTCTCGGGCTTGATAGATCTAGAATTAAGATGGATATAGGTTGGTTTAATTATTAATTATAATTAATTATTAAATATAATTATTAATTTTATGTTTTTTATTTTATTAAATTTTTATTTTTTATTAATGTTAAACATTACAATATCTCTATCATAATGAGATCAAATGTTTACATAGGAGTTAATTTTACTTATGAACCTCAAATATAAATAAATTTGTTAATAAAAAGTGGATTGGTGAGGGGAGAGCTTGGATAAAATATAATATTGTAGTAAATAAATGTCTTTTGGATTAATCACATCCTTAGGACAAGATGAAAAAATCAATCAATCTTCAAGAATAAATAGCATGGATGCATCATTGCTCATAGTTAGTTGTTGAAAACTTGTCGGTAGTGAATTACTTATTAAGATAAATAAAATAATATTCTAAATTTTGTTGTGAGTTATTTATTAAAATATTATAATTTCGTCTTTATAAAGTAGTTGTATGTATTTTATTATCATAATTATATATATTAAATTTTTAATATAGTAAGAATAATTCATATAATTATAAATAATGCCATAAGGTTAAGAATTAGCTACAAAAATTATTATTTTATTTATAAGTAATTGTTTTAGGAGTTTATTTCAATTATATTAAATAAATTAATTTATAATATTGCAAAATTAAATAATAATAAAGTTATAGGTTTAAGAATTGGTTACAAAGTATATATAATATTTATAAAGTAGTTAGGAGTTTATTTATATTTTAATTATATTAATAAATTAAATTTATAATATTGTAAAAATTAAATAATAATGCATATAGGGTTAAGAAATAGTTACAAAAATATTGTTTATTTATAAAGTAGTTGTTAGGAGTTTATTTATTTTAATTATATTAAACAAAGATTGATTTTTATCTCTTCATTCTTGAAGATTGATTTATTTTTTCACCTTGTAGCGAAGATGAATCACATTAGTTGGTTAGAAACGTTGACCAAATCCTAATGATGTGATTAATCCTAAAGACGTTTATTTACAATATGGATGACAAAAGTCTTAGATCTAACACAATATGTTAACTAGTATTTATTACCACACCCACCCAATCATGAAAGTGGCCAAGGGTGGGGGGAATCAATATTTCCCCTGCTAATTTTATAGTTGAGTTTGTTTACTTTTAAACTTCAAATAAAAAGAAAAAATACAATAAGAAGTGGACAAGTTGAGGGGAAATATTGGGTAAAATGTAACAATATATTATTATATTTTACTCAATATAACCTAGTAAAAAGTGATGGAGGTAGGTAGAAATATACTGTAGATCAACAGATTATGCAATATACTAAAGCAAAATACAAGATCTACTTCTACAACAACTTTGCAGAAGCTTAATCGAATATGAGCAAGATAAATTAGAACACATATAACACATGAAGAGAAAGTTATCACACATGAACACAAAAGAATAACCTGGGGAAAGCCTTGGCCTAAAACCCTAATCTCTATAGTATTATACAAGTAGAAATATATTCAGATTACAAAAAGAATCAGCTCACAAGCTATTCTTCTCTCTCTGCAATCCAATTGCTGCTCATACATAGTCAAAGGCTTCTCACAAACCTTCTCATCTGCCCTGCAAGCCTCCTATTTCCTTGCGCAGTTTTCCTTGGGCTCCAGTGTTGCCACCTGTGTGAATTGGCCTCTTCACACACTCACTAACCTCTGATCTAATTGCGCAATCTTGAAGGAGATAATTCCTTCTGCATGGATGAGTTTCCTTTATAGGAAAAATCCTCCAACTGATAGTACATTGTCCCTTCCTCTGATCTCAACTGGGTCTCTGACTGAATTGACATACATGAGTTATTTATAAGAGAATATTTAGTTATTTGGAGAGTAGCATTTGCATGCATGCACATTAACTAAATGAACTCACAATTAATTCAACAAATTATTTGAACTAATCTAACTAGACTTAACTCAGTTAACTAAGCTAACAAATTACAACTCGTCCTTATTCCTCAATAAATGGAGAAACTGTTGCATGTCCCCACATAGACTTCATGTTTGATTTTCTACAACTAATTAACTCAAGATGAATTAATTAATTATTTTACACTCTTGTGCCTCTCGCATCGTTGTAGCCTGTTAGCTGCGTTGTCTTGGGATTCTTACATTGTAGCTCTCTTTGCTGCTCCATCCGCATTTGTCTCTACCCACTCAACTAGTCTTGCTACTCCTCATTAGGGCTCTCGTAGCAAGGTCTAATCAAAGAGGTTGGATACCTCAATGATCATGCCCTTATTCCAACCTTCTTGGGACTGTCACTCTACATCGCCCCACCTCCTACCTGGAGGTATGAATGCATGTGATCCCTCTGCCCACTTGGCTCGAAATTCCCCCCTACTGGAGGTCTCTGCATGAGTGGATGCCTCCACTCGATCTCCTCTCGGCTTCTCAAGTTGTGGCTGCTCCACAACTTCCTAAAGCTACTTCACTAATTGTGGCTCCTCCACAATTGTTTGAGACTTCTTCTGGTGCTCCATGTTGAGAGGTAAAGTACTCTCCCTCTCAACCACCAAGTCTCCAACAGTTGCCTTGCTCCTTGATGACCCGGGTGCAGGTGATATTGACAAGCGTTCAAAATCGGTTACTATCTCCTCTAATTCAAGTGGAATCCCTTCATCAATCTCAGGGGGAGTATCAGTCATCTATCATAAGGATTGATTGTTCTGTTGATTTAGCAGGGTCACCAAATATCGCCCCCAACCATAGTGGTTCCACTATTCTCTATATCATTGCATATCGCAACCACCAGTGAGTATCAAACCTTTAAACGACGCAATGCATCCTCCACCATCCGATCGAGTCCCTTATCCGACGGTCAGCTCCTCGCCTGATAAGTAAAGTTGCTTGTTGTTCCTCTGTCGTAGATCAAACCTCCAGTTGGTCCGATGACTGATAGAGATTTCGAGCACACAAACTGCACGACCCTTAATCAAATTCTGGACTGGATGGAAATTATAAATTGCCAATGTAAAAAAAGTTTGGGTCGGACCTCTCACTTAACACCCATTCACTTTTTCAACTCGAAATCCATCGGATGATGAGTGTTCTATGGCTTGCAGGATTTCACCTTTTCCTACTTAAGGCATCTGCGACTTTGTTTGACTTACCAATTATATGTTTTAATACAAAATTAAAACTTTGCAGGTATTCTACCCATTTTGCATGCTTCTGGTTAAGATTTGGTTGCTGCATAATGTACTGTAATTCATGGTTATCTGAATACACTATGAACTCTTTGGACATCAAGTAATGTCTCTACTTCTTCAAAGATTGTACTACTACATAAAACTCTTTATCATAAGAATAATATTTCTTCTTTGTCTCATTTAACTTTTTGCTAAAATAATCTACAGGCCTATCCTCTTGACTTAAAACAACTCCAATGGCTTCTCCACTGGCATCACACTTCACTTGAAAAGGTTTATTAAAATCAGGAAAAATTAAAATCGATTTCTCAGTAATCTTTCTTTTTAACAACTGGAAGTTCTTTTTTGCTTCAGCAGTCCATCTAAGTGGTTGTCTGTCTTTCTGTATTGTGTCAACAATTGGAACATTGATCTTACTAAAATTTCTTATAAATTTCCTGTAAAAACTAGCAAGTCCATGAAAGCTTCTTACCTCAAAGACACTCTTTGGTGAAGGCCACTCCATGATAGTTGATATTCTCTGGATCCATTTTTAAACTTTCAACAGAAACAACAAAACCCAAATACACCAACTCCTTCATGAATGAACATTTCTTTAAATTTAATAGTAATTTCTCTTGTTGTAGCCTCTATAAGACATAATGCATATGTCTCACATGCTCCTCCCTGGATTTGTTGTAAACTAATATATCGTCCAGATATACTATTACAAACTTACCAAAAAATTCCTTTAAAACTTCATTCATAAGTCTCATAAATGTACTAGGTGCATTTGACAATCCAAAAGGCATTACCATCCACTCAAATAATCCTTCATTGGTTTTGAAAGCAGTTTTCCACTCATCTCCCTCTCTAATTTTGATTTGATGATAACCACTTTTTAAATCTAACTTTGTAAAATATCTAGCTCCACTCAAACAATCCATCAAATCTTCAATTTTAGGTAAAGAAAATCTGTACCTGATTGTTATCTTATTGATTTCTCTTGAATCAATACACATTCTCCATCCTCCTTCTTTCTTTTGGCTCAACACTATTGGCACTACGCAAGGACTCAAACTCTCTCTAACTAAGCCCTTGTCTAACAATTCCTGAACTTGTTTCCTGATCTCTTCATTCTCTGTGGGAGTCATCTTGTAAGCTGCTTTATTAGGTAGATTTGCTCCTGGAATCAAATCTATGTGATGACTGATTTTTCTAGTGGGTGGTAACCCATCAGGCAAATCATCTACAACGATATCATAGTATTTATCCAACATCCCTTGAATTTCAATTGGTAAATCAGAAACTTTTGTGGAACTAAATATTACCTTAGGTTTGCAAACCAATGCATAACTTATGTCTTCTTCCTCCATATTTTGTAAGTACTCCTTTCCACTCAGCAAAAGGGTTTTTGAATCAAGTTTCTTTGATGTATCATCTTCCTCTAGTGGCAACAATGTATGATTAACACCATCTTTGCTGAATTTGCATGTATTTTTCTTTCCATCGTGCATAGTTTCCCTGTCATACTGCCATGGTCTACCCAACAGTATATGACACACATCCATAGGCATCACATCGCACAGGATTTTGTCTCTGTATTTTCCCAACTACAACTCCACTTCACACTGTTCATTTACTATCAACTGATATCCCTTTTGAAGCCATGACACCTTATAAGGTGTTGGATGTTTCTTTGTTTTCAACTTCAACTTCTCCACCACTGTTGTGGAGACCAAGTTGTCTATAATACCACTGTCTGTTATCATCTGACAACATTTCCCTTGAACTTTACACACAACCTTGAACAAGGTTTTCTTTTGTGTTGGTTCAACAATTCCCTTAGCTAGTTTCAACTAAACTTTGTTGACTACCAAAGATTCCCCTTTCTCTGGTACATTCTCTTCATCAATTACCTTTGTTTCTTCCTCTTCAGTTTTTGCAACAATTGCATTCCTCTTATTCGTTCCCACATTTTCTAGGCACTCATAGGCTCTGTGTCCTAGTTTGATACATCTGTAACATCTTACTTCTCGTCCTCGGCCTCTGCCTCCTCTTCCTCTAGAAAAACTCCCTCTGCCACTTGCATCACCTCCTGTGGGTGCATGTTGACTTGATCTGCTACTAGCTCCATCTCCAGGTGTTGTAGATCTTCCTCTACCACCTTGTCTTCCCCTTCCTTGGAAATTACCTTTATTTCTGGCAGACTGCTTCCTCAAGAGTTTTTATTCAGCCTTCAGTACCATCTGATAAGCCTCTTCTAATGTTTTAGGAGATAGTACACTTATCTCATCTTGAATGTCCATTCTAAGACCATTCACATATTTGGCAACCTTCTCATATATATCTTGAATATGTCCTGCTCTTATGCTTACTTTATAGAATTCCTTTGTGTATTCTTTTACTGTCATAGACCTCTGTCTAAGATTCTGCATCTATCTAAATAATGTTTGTTGATAGTCACTTGGTAGAAACTTACCTCTCAGTTTTGCCACCATCTTGTTCCAATTCTTAATTGGTTGTTTGCCAAGTCTTTTCCTTTCTTCCTATACTCCATCCCACCAAAGTGTTGCATGTCCTTTTAGTTTTGTGATGGCAACCTTTACCTTTTTCCCTTCATCTGTTTCTTCATAATCAAAGAATTTCTCCATATCATTTATCCAATCAATCAATTCCTCAGGGCTTAAGCTTCCTGTGTAGATTGAGACTTCTAGTCTAGGCTTGGATGTTGATCTCAACACAGACTTAAAAAATATCATTTTAGGAGTTACCTCTACAGGTTCCTCATCTTCTGCAGCTTCAGCTTCAGGTTCGCTAACATCTCCAGCATTTGCATCTCTTCCCATCTCCACTGCTTCCAATCTGGCTTGCATATGTTGCACAACTTCTAACACTTTAGCATTTGCAACTAGTCAACCTCTTCTTCGACCACCACCTCTCCCTCCAACTCTGAAAGCCATGTTGGATTTCTTCTTCTGCTCCTTGAGATCTTTCTCAATGTCAATAATCTGCTCTGATACCACAAATGTTGGCCTGGGTGCAGGCGATATTGAAAAGCGTTCAAAACTGGTTACTATCTCCTCTAATTCAGGTGGAATCCCTTCATCAATCTCAGGCAGAGTATCTGTCATCTATTATAAGGACTGATTGTTCTGTTGATTTAGCAGGGTCGCCAAATATTGCCCCCAACCATAGTGGTTCCACTATTCTCTATATCATTGCATATCGCAACCACCGACGAGTATCAAACCTTTAAACGACACGACGCAACCTCCATTGTCCGATCAAGTCCCTTATCTAACAGTCAGCTCCTCGCCTGATTAGTAAAGTTTCTCGGTGTTCCTCTGTCGTAGATCAAACCTTCAGTTGATCCGATGACCGATAGCGATTTTGGGTGCACAAACTGCATGACCCTTAATCAAATTCCGGACCGATGGAAATTATAAATAGCCAATGTAAAAAAACTTTGGGTCCGACCTCTCGCTTAACACCCATTCACTTTTTCAACCCGAAATCCATCAGATGATGAGGCCCAAGTGTTCTACGGCTTGCGAGATTTCACTAGCACGCAGGTTAGTCAATGAAATCAATGGTGTAGGATGACTGTGGTACGTCGCTCTTACTTTAGGAGTTAACTCTTCCACCCTTCGTGGTTGTAAATATAATGATAAAGGATTTTAAAACAATCACACTAAGACTTATTCTATCAACCAAACATAAATTAAAATTACCTTTATAATTCAAATGAACTAGAATTGATGATAAACAAAGGATTACGAAGGAATGCACACCTTCGAGATTGACCAATTTACAGTGCAAATACACAGAGCTTAAGTTTGTGCAATTTTTATTCATATAAGGCCAGACAAGCCGAATTAATTCCAATCAGTACAAATCCTCGTTTCATCATTTGAAACTTACATTAATACACTCCACTCTAACCATCAGATCCTTAAACACTGGATTGAATCTGCCTATTTTAGACAAAAATCAAATTTGAGTAATATCCTCCTCAAGGATCTCAATTAAATCAAAACTATTCTAATTAATTATATAATCATTCAATCCTAAATTCTAGCTCAAAAACCTATCTAAAAAGCTGGTAAATTGATGGCTAAAGGATCCCACTCCTTTGCTTGTAAACTATTTTGTATTTTGGAATAAGTTTGAAGCCTTTTTCCTCCAAGCCTCATGTTCCTGCATCACTCCTCAAGGCTTTGCATGCATCTTGAACCTCAAGAGCATACAGGTTCTTGACTTGTGAACCGATCTGCTTCACCTATCTCGTGGTGACATGTCTAAGGAAAACCTTTCCCTTATTGAAGACTACATGATAGCCTTTGTCTTCCAGCATTGCGATCGACACCAAATTTTTCGTTAGTCTTGGTACATACTTGACATCAGTCAAGGTAATGCGAGCTCCATGTTCCCTCTGAAAAAGAACCGTGCTTACACCTGAGACACTATACTTTTCATTATTACCCATCGCTATGAGTATTTGGAGATCTTTCCCATCTAAGGTACTGAATAAAATCTTGTTGCCAATCATGTGGAAAGAAGCTCCACTGTCAAGAAACCAACCACATCCCACCATGGATGAAACCATGCATGCAAAGAGGGTGAAATCCAACTCAAACTCACCACTTGATCCCTCCTTGGATCCCATCTTGGAATTTCTTCAATGGACAATTTGTAGCAAAATGGCCCACCTCATGACAATGAAAGCATCGCACTTTCAGTTTGTCAAACTTATTCCCACCATAGGAAGAACTCGATTTGGGATGAGAATCCTTCTCCTTCCCTTTTTTTGCCTTACTCGCTAAGGTGCAATTTCCTTCATCCTCCTTGGATGAAGAACCATCTCTGGTGCTTCTTCTTATCTCCTCCTGCATCAAATCTGACCAAATTCATTCCCAATCTAGCAATTTTTCTCTTCCATTAACCAAGTCTTGATAGCTGTGCCAGCTCTTAGGAAGACCGAGGAGTGCAAGACTCACCATGTCATCATCAACTATCGTGATCCCTACACTTCCAAGCTCATCCTTGTAGGTGGTGAGCTTGTTCATATATGTAGAGATCGTCTCGTCCTTTTAACACTTTATTTTCCGAAGCTTGTCTTTTAGCACCAACTTCCTCTGATCGTTGTTGTTCTGATATAGATCTTTCAATGTTTTCCAAATCGAAAATGGTGTCTCCTTCCCATGGAGACTCGAGACTATGTGGTATCAAACTCCCTCTAGAAGGATTCTCCTTGCTCTAACCCCACATTTCTTCCATTCTGCCAATTCTGTAGCATCAGATGTTGCAAGCTTGGGGACTTCTTGATCAATGAAGTCCTTTAGACTGTTATCCTCTAATACTTTTTCCATGCGATTCTTCCAAGCTATATAATTTGAGCTGCCATCAAGGGCATACTCGAGTCTTAAACTATTGAACGCCATTGGTGAAATTGAGATGTGAGAAGAACTCGATTTCTATATTCAGGAACCTCAAACTTTGAACTTATCCCTTCTTGTATACTGTTCTCTCCTTTGATCACCTTTTCTCTAATACCATGTAGAAATTCCAACTATAGATCAACATATTATGTAATATACTAAATAAAAATACAAGATCTACTTCTACAACAACTTTGCGGAAGCTTAATCAAATATGAGCAAGATCCATTAGAACACATATAACAAATGAATAGAAAGCTATCACACATGAACATAGAAGAATAACCCAGGGAAATCCTCAGCCTAAAACCCCAATCTCTGTATTATCATACAAGTGGAAATATGTTCAGATTACAAAAAGAATCAGCTCACAAGCTATCCTGCTCTCTCTGCAATCCAACTGTTGCTCATAGATAGCCAAAGGCTTCTCACAAACCTTTTCCTCTGTCCTCCAAGCCATCTATTTCCTTGCACAATTTTCCTTGGGGTCCAGTGCTACCACTTGTGTGAATTGGCCTCTTCACACACTCACTAACCTTTGATCTATCTACGCAATCCTGGAGGAGATAATTCCTTCTGCATGGATGAGTTTCCTTTATAGGAAAAATCATCCAATTGATAGTACACTGTCCCTTCCTCTGATCTCAACTGGGTCTTTGACTGAACTGACATGCATGAGTTATTTATGAGAGAATATTCAGTTATCTGGAGAGCAACAGTTACATGCATGCAAGCATTAACTTACTGAACTCACAATTTATTCAACAAACTATTTGAACTAATCTAACTAGACTTAATTTAGTTAACTAAGCTTAACTAATTACAACTCAATATTACAACTCATCCTTATCTCTTTAACTGATGGATAAATTCCTCAATCAATGGAGAAACTGTTGCATGTCCCCACATAGACTTCACGTTTGATTTTCTACAACTAATTAAATCAAGATGAATTAATTAATTATTTTACAAACAACTGCTAAGATCAAATTTGAATTTTACTTCTCAATTTTAGTTCAGGGACTAACTAAAATTCAAATCTAACCCAAAATGTTATTTATAGCAATGTTATTCTAAGAACTTCCATTTTTCATTCCTTGTTGCTATGTCCAACACTGGAACCTGAACTACTATTTATAGCAGTGCTATTTTTAGCACTTCTATTTTTAGCATTTCTTGTTGCTATTTTCAACATATTAGATAAAATGTAATAATTACATTTTACCTAATATTTAACCGCATCTTTACCCCTCACCCTAGCTCACTTCATAGATTAGTTTATTCATTTCTAAACTTACCATCCTATATCCATCAGAGCTCTATAGAATCATTATTACACATAAATTAAGAGAAGATATTGTGGATATTATACTAGCAATTGCATTAGATGTTGTAAAGGAAACGTAGTAAGGAAATAGCATATAGCACTAATTAATGCTTCTTTAACAGCTGTTGAAAGACAAGGAAGTATCAACAAAAGGCAAGGACTTGCTACAATGAAATCTTACTACAATACTACTTCCTTGAGCCTTACAAATGTGTTGAAGTTAAATACCTTGTCATATTATGCCAACATGAATGTCTCGTAAATAAAGAAATAGATCATAATTCTCTACCTTCAAAATTAGAGGTCGTTTTGATATAATTGCTCCATATTTCTTCTTGATCACTCAAATAGTGAGGGAAAAAGAAGGCTATCTCATTCAGTATGAAAAATAAGACTCAAATGAACAATTCATTTGGTTTAAAATATAAAAAAATGGAAATCACATCAGAATTGCAACAAGCTATTTTGTGTCGCGAGTTTAAAAAATATACAAAAGTAGAGAGCTTGACCACAAAAATCCCTTTGCAGCCTTAAAAGCAGATATTTCAACATATTCTTAGCTAGGTGAAGTCCTTATAGTGGTTGATTTAAAAGCTAAGACTGCAAGTGAGCAAGCTAGCATTCTTTGTTGTAAAGAAAATTATGACCCTATTTGGTTTACAAAAGAGAGTAATCATCAGTGTGAAATAATTTCAGAGGATAGGGGTTGCAATCTATTTGGTGAACAATTTCTTACTCTATGTGGGGCCTTCGATTTAGTCATTTGTAATGGTTTGACTAGATGGGCAAAGTCCATTAATTTCACTTGCAATACTTACAATGGAAAGTGTAGTAGATTATGTAATTTTATTACATGGTTTGTGTGAGAAAATGGAGGAATGTTTTTATTGGAGATCAACTTTGGGACTTAAAATCAGATCACAAACCAATTTATTTAAGTTTCTCTTTGACTGGAAAGAAGCAATTAGAGTAAAAATATCAGTGTGTTCAACAAAATATCTCAAAGGGCAGAATTCTTTTGACTCTAGAAAATTATAATACCTTCGAAATGATGCTAGAGATTCTCTTCGACAAGGAAAAAAACCTAATTCATGATCTTCATAATCAGGAATTAACACATTTAATTCAAAGTGCACTTACAGAGTGCAAAAGAGAAAAAAGTAAGAAGTCTGAAACAAATTGCTTTCTGGTTAATGCTTTGTTTGACGAGGAATGCAAAAAGGCAAGGATAACATGGAGAGTCAAACAAGGATAACATAAAGCTCAAAGCTTACAAGCAGATATTAAGAAAGAAAAAAGTTGATTTCATGGTTTCAAGGAGGGAAAAACTAATCTTCCTTGAGAAAAATAACCCGAAATTATTTTGGAAGGAGCTCCAATCAAGGAAAATGCAAACTGAAAACAATATTACAACTTCTAAATGGTTTTACTATGCAAGATAACTCTATGAATAGGATCCCAAGGTTGACCCTCCCCCCTTAGTCAACACTGATACCGAACTCTTCACAGTGCAAGAGGTAGAGATGGGTATCAAGAAGTTGGGTGTTGGAAAAGAAAAAGACTTAGTTGAACTCCAAGTAGAGTATCTAAAGTGGGGATTAAATATTATTGGACCTCACATTACAAAAAAATCCAACAACATCATACAATAGGGGTTCCCCACTAATTGGACAACTAGTCTAGAAATACCTCTTTTCAAGGTTAGTGACATCAATAATCCATCCAACTATAAGACCACAATGATAAACCCCCTATTTGCAAAGTTATTTGGAAGCATGCTAGAAAATAAAATCAGCAAGTGGGCAAAAGAAAGAGATAAGCCTGCTAAAAGGCAAGTTGGTTTTAAACCTAAACATTCCACAATTGATCATTGTATAACTTTAACGCACATCATTGAAAAAATTTGGGAGAAAAAGGAAGAATCCTTTTGTTGCTTTATTGATTTCAAAAAAGTGTTTGACACGGTTCCTAGGAACAAGATGTGGCACATAATGGAGGAACTTGGGGTTCCTAAACATTTGAGAGCAAGTGTGCATAGGCTGTATGAAGACGTGAAAGTCAAAATTAGAAATTCATCAGACATTTCTGAAAGATTTAGAAGCAATATCGGGGTCATGCAAGGTTGCCCATTGTCTCCTACCCTTTTTGGTTTATATATCGACAAGATTGAAGAGAGGTTAAATTTGAAAGGGGGTGATGGTATCCATTTGGGCAAGTTTGTTATAAGGCTTCTTTTGTATGTAGATGACCTTATTTTGATTGCTAAATTTTCTCTTGGTTTGCAAGAGCACTTACTATCCCTTGAGCATTTTTGTAGAAGGGTGGGGATGCAAGTCAATATTAGCAAAATGAAAGTAGTGGTTTTCTCTAAAAAAAGAAAAACATAACCAACATAAGTTCTACTTTGAAGGCAACATTCTGGAAGAAGATGCAGATTAAAAATATCTCTAAATTTACTTCAACAAAAATCTAAGTTGGGATGGTTGTAGAAAGAAAATAACCTTAGGGGGTTGGAAAGCATTTTATGCTTTTCAAAATAGGTGTAGAGAGGCAGAGTTATGGGACTAGAGAACCACTCAAACTCTTTTTGGGCCTCTAGTGATTCCGGCGATTCTCCATTGTTGTAAAATATGGGCTAGCAGTACGTCCAACATGCAGTGCAAACAAATTGAGAAAATTCAGAAGTGTTTGATTACAAACAAAATAAAAATTAAAATGTAGTTCCTTATGTTATCTTGTTAGGTGAAATAGGGTATGCTCCTATTGAAGCAATTGTTATGGTGTGAATCATAAGGTATTTAAAAAAAAATGAGCAAATTGAAGAGGGCAGATGGCCTAAGGTTGTCTTTAATGACATATTGTGCAAAAGAAAGAAGACTTGGATGCAGAAAAATAACAAATTGTTTAGTAAATGGGGTATTTGCTTGAACGTGTTTCCCATAAACAGTAAAGAGATAAAATATTTTGTTATGGATAAGTTCCACAAGCGTATTTGGGATAAGGAGCTAGGGAGAAATAAAAAGTATTATATTGAAGTGTTTAATCCCACTTATAATCATCAACAAAAAGCGTACATAAAGGCCAATATTTCTTAGAGACCAAAAATTCGTATTGCTCAACTAAGGACTATTTCTCATCCACTCCATTGTGAAACAAGGTGTTGGAAAATGCCAAGAGAAGTGTGGGAGGAAAGAGTATGTATTTTTTGTTCTTCCAGAAAAGTGGAAATTGAAAATCATTTCATTTTAGATTGTGAGGCCTTTAAAGACAACAGGGAAAGCTATGCATATATTTTGGTAGCTAGCTCTTGGGATAATCTATTTATTGAGGGGTTTTTCGAGAAGTTGGGAGCGTTTATTGTGAGGGATTCATGGGAAATGTACCAAATACATCAACCAGATGAAGAAGTAATTTGTCCCATAGGCTATCTTTAGCCTCGTGGACATTAAAATAATTTTCTTTATTTTTTTCACTTCCTCCTACTATAGACAACCTTAATGAGTACAAAGATTTTTTTTTTTTTATAGTTTGAAACATGTGCTTACAAAGGACTATAACAATTTTGTAAATAAATTTTTAATTTGTACGTGAATTAAGGTCTACCCTTGAATAAAAATGCACATGTATCCAATCTAAAAATTGAACCCAAGAATAGCATGAACTAGACTTTGTCTTGAGAAAATTGCCTGTGTTTCTCTTTGGAATGTTGATTCACCTCTGTATTATTTCTTCCAAGATCCTTGAAACTATTCAAAATATCACATTTCTCTTTACCACTAATATCCTTGGTGTCTGCCATGTTCTTGTTTTAATCCAACATATTTTGGTTAATTAAATCTAACCCATGTCATGGAGTTGGAAATAATGTGGAGATCATTAAACAACATTTAAACCATTTTATCTTGAAAATCAAGCAAGTGTGATCCATAAGCACCATAATGAAAATAATGTTTTTTTACATAAAAAACCACACCTCACCTTGGTTTTAGAATAATGGCCCCAAAACTTATATAACCTACTCGTCTATCTAAATGGTAAAAACATCAAAGAGTTACTGTGAATTTGCATTTTTGACAACAAACATAGGGATAAATTTGACAAAGATAGTTGGATGAAGAAAAAACATGCATGTGGAAATTTCATATAGTGACCTTTGTGGTCCCATGAGAATTTAGTCACTGGAAAGTCCAAATTATTTTAGACATCCATTGACCATGCTACAATGAAATCTTACTGCAATACTGCTTCCTTGAACCTTACAAATCATGAGGCTTATTTTAACCCATTGTACAAGTAAGATATGTTGCTTTAGTCTTTCCTCAAAACTTAGTAAATTTTCCTAATCGATATCTAAAGAATTTACCAAGGTTCAATGGTGAAACTGGTCCTTCAACAGAAGATCATGTAGCTGTTTTCCTAGATTTTGCTGATAATATGAACATAGAACATGAAAATGTTTATATGAGATTACTTGTGCAATCCTTAGAAGGACATGTTAGGATTTAGTTTAGGCAACTTATACCTGACTCTATTAGAACATGGAATGAGCTCATAACTATCTTTAAATGGAGGAGGGGGGGGGGGGGGGGGGTAAAGGAAGGATCATGTCTAATTTGTCACTAAATTTCAAGAATTGAAGAGAAACCCTGGTGAACTAGTGGTTGAATTTATCAAAATATTTAATAAACTCTATCATAAAATGCCTGTTGATTGTAAGCCACCAATAGCAACTGCAAAAGTAAGTTAGATTTTCAAAAGAATTTGAGGATGAATTTGTAGTCATGTTAAGAGAAAGAGTGTCCAATACATTAGAATATATGTAGACAAATGCCATAGAGGTTGAAGCTAATAGGTTTGCTTCTAGTAAATTTAAAGCTAAAGAAGGGAACGAATAAATAAAATTAAAAGCTAGAGTTGATGATTCATCTTCCTCCAAATCTAAACTTGAAGATAAAAAATTTGATGAAATTACATCTTTACTTAGAAACCCTTCTCATAGGATTTCTAAAATTGAAGCACAACCTAGAACCACTCAACAAACTGTTGTCAGGCCACAAGCTCAAACTCAATTTCGAATAGCTCCTCAAATGCAAATCGTCCAGAGACCAAGTTCTAATCAAAACACCCAACCACCATTGTTGATTGATGATCAAAAACCTCAGGATGTAGGTCCTTTAATTACTGAATATATCAATAATATTGACTCTTTAACAGTACAACTGGAAATAGTATCTACATCTTCCTCTCAATCTTTTGAACAAAAGAAAGGAGATGCTAAACTTTCCAAATATCAAGTATTCTCTGAATTTTTGATTTTAGAATTGAATAAGAGGTATGATCTGTGACCTAGATCAATCCCAAGTAGACCTCCTAAATTTACAACTATAATTGAAACTACAACGAAATCTATTCAAACACAAACTCCAACACCTCAAACTATAGAGACATCTGCTGAAAACTTTCATCTGATAAAACCATTTTGACAACTTTTAATATTGAGGAAGAATTGGAAAAAGTCAAGATTCCCATCCCTTTAGCTAAAATTTCCAAGAACCCCGGTTATAAAAATCAAGTGTCTAAATGGATACAATCCTCTAGTGTAGATGTTGATGGAGATATTATCAGTTTACAAGATGAAAAACCATCAGTAGTTTTTGGCCCTATTTTTGATATGATTGATGAGATTGTTCCACCTTTTTATGTAACTTAAAAGGTCCATGCTTTTCTCTTGTATAACTGCATGTTGGACTCTGGAGCTTCTCATAACCTTATGCCAAAAGTAATTATGGATCATCTTCAGTTAGAAGTTACTCATTCCTATCATGACCTCTACACCTTTTATTCAAAGAAAGTACCATGCCTAGGACTAATCAAAGACCTAGTTGTCACCCTAGCCCAAATACCTATTAAGAGTATAGTTTTAGACATAGTTGTCACTGATATTCCTACCAAGTTTGGCATGCTTCTATCTAGATCATGTTGTGCTAAACTTGGAGGATCACTTTAGGTGGACATGTCTTTTACCACTATTCCAGTCTATGGAGGTGAACATTTAATGTTATATAGGGAAGTCAGATTCCTCCATACTATTTGCAGGTCTGATCAAGAAAAAAATCACCCCATCTATGCAGTGGATCAGGATTTTGGTTGCTTTTAGTTATCATTGCAAAATTCATCAAACACTTAACTTGCTATCGAAAATTCAATTTCAAAACCTAAAATTGTAAAATTAGGCATCTGGAAACTTTATTTTGATGGCTCTTTCTCAAAGGAAGAAGCCAGAGCAGGCATTGTTTTAATCTCACAAAATAAAGGAAATATGACTCAATCATGTAAATTTGAATTTGAAGTCACCAATAATGTGGCTGAGTATGAAGCTTTTCTTCTTGGTCTTGAACTAGCTACTTCAGAAAGTTGTGTCAAACAAAGCACCCAAGACTCAGATCTTATAGAAATGAAGTTTGGGACACAATTGAAAAGTTCTTCCAAGGATTTAACATAATTGTTATACCCCGATATGAGAATATGCATGCTAATTCACTTCTTGTATCAACAAGCTCTTTCAAAATCCCTGAGCCAATATTGTTAGAATATCAGATTCAAGTCAAGTACAGACCATCAATTCCTGATAACCTTAAACACTGGTAGATTTTTTAGGATGATGAGAAATTAAAATATTTTCTTCAAGTCATTGATGAATTCTCAAATACAATCAATAGACCCTAGAAACTTCATTCAGTCCTAATTTTTATATATCATGATATCATTCAATTATCTAATAATTTTATTCCCAAAGGACTAGTTCCATTGGAAAATCTATTTGATAATAATGATGTCTCCAAAAACCCCTTATCTAATTCACTTGAAGAAGAAATCAAAGAGTGCAATATTGGGACTTTAGATGAAGTGAAAATGTTAAATTGTCATAATCTTTGCCTTTGGATGTTAAAAATAAATACTTGAATCTTCTTAAAAATTACAAATATTGTTTTGCTTGGTCTTATAATGAATTAAAAACTTATGATACATCTTTAATTGAGCATAAAATTACTTTGAAACCTAAAGCAAAATCCTTCAAATTAAAAAGAATCAATCCAATACTTCTTCCAACTATTGAGAAAGAACTTAAAAAACTACTTGATGCTCATATCATAGTTCCTCTGAGGTATTATGTCTGTGTGGCTAACCTAGTTCCTGTAAAGAAGAAAAATGGTGAAATTAGGCTATGTGTAGACTTCAGAAATCTGAACAAATCATCTTTAAAGAATAACTACCCATTGCGCAAAATGGACCATCTACTTCAGAAAGTTTCATGTGCAAATAGGATTTCTACGCTAGATGGATTTTTCTAGTTATAACCAGATTATGATAAGTCAAGCTGAGCAAGATAAAATTGCTTTTACTACTCCCTGAGGTACATTCATGTATGCTAGGATGCCATTTAGATTGACAAAAGTTGGAGACACTTTTCAAAGAGCCATGGATCTAGCATTTGTTGGTAAGACATTTGAATTCACTGTCATTTATCTAGATGATTTAACTGTTTTATCTTATTCTGATGAAAATCATTTAAAACACTTGTGTAAGGTTTTTGACAAGTGCAAAAAATATGGCATATCCATAAATCCAAAGAAGTCTATATTTGCTGTAAAGGAAGGAAAAGTACTAGGGCACATTATCTCTAAAGAGGGAGTTATCATTGATCCAAAGAGAATTTTAGCTATTCAAACTCTATCTCTACCTAGAAACAAGAAGGAGATACAAACCTTCCTTGGGAAAAATATTTTTCTCAAAAGATTTATCCCTAATTATGCAGAGATAGTTAAAGATACAACTGATATGTTAAAAAAGAACAATGAAGAGAAATGGATAGTTTCTGCCAAATATGATTTTGATCAGATCAAAAAGGCTATATATGAGGCCCCTACATTAGCCAGTCCTGATTATTCCTCTCCTTTTAGCATATTTTCTTTTGCATTAGAGACAACCATAGCAGCTGTACTTTTACAAAAGAATACAAATGGTGATGGTTAGCCCATAACCTTCTTTTCTAAAGTCATGAGAGATGCTGAGCTTAGGTATGACATTATTGAAAAACAAGCTTATGCCTTAATCCAAGCCCTCAAAGCCTTTAGAACCTATGTCTTACATTCACATATCACCACCTATGTCCCTAATCATGCTATCAAAACTGTTTTGACCCAACCTGATACTGATGGAGGAAGGGGAAGATGGATTGCTAAAATCCTTGAATTTGATCTTGAGATTAAGACCACAAAACTAGTAAAAGGTCAAGGTTTGGCCAAATTGTTAGCTGAATCAAATTGCAAAGTATTGGGGATAAATTTTATTTTAGAACTATGATCCAAGAAGAATCCACAAGAACCTTCTTTAAATGCAGAAGGGGAGAATCCACAAGAACCTTCTCAAAATTTAGAAGAGAATCCACAAGAACCTCCTTCTTCAGAACAAACCATCCTCATTCATATAGATCATAAATATCTACTCTCTTATTGGCATTCTGATATTGTGCAGTTTCTTAGAGATTTTCAATGTCTAGCTGAACTTGACTTAAAGCAGTATAAAGCCTTGAAACTTAAAGCAGTGAAATATTGTATTATCAATGGTAATGTATACTGGAAGGATCCTCTCAATATCCTTCTTATTTGTTTAACTGAAAATGAAATAGAGGGAATTGTAGATCAGTTCCATGTAGGGTTTGGTGGTGGAAACTATGCCTGGAGAACAACAACTTACAAAATATTAAAGGCAGATTCCTACTGGCTCACAATGTTTAAAGAAGTTGGAGCAAGAGTTATAAGTTGCACACAATGTCAAATATTTGTAGGGAAACAGAAGCTTTCAACACTTCCTCTTGTTCCAATATTGGTTCAAGCACCTTTTCTACAATGGGGGTTAGACTTCATAGGAGAGATTCATCCACGATCAAGTAATCAACATAGATGGATTTTAACTGTTATAGACTATTTTACCAAATGGGTAGAGGCAATACCTATTAAAAATGCAACTGATATTGTTGTAATTAAATTCCTTGGGGAAAATATTTTATCAAGATTTGGATGTCCTCAACAAATTGTTACAAACAATGCAACGAGTTTTATTAGTATTAAAATGATTGAGTTCTATCAAAAGTATTCAATTTTGTTACATCATTCTACACCATACTATCCATAGGGTAATGGCCTAGCAGAGTTCTCCAACAAGAGCTTAGTTAAGCTCATTAAGAAGACTCTTGAAGACCATACAAATAGTTGGGACAATCACCTCATCCATGCAATTTGGGAAAACAGAGTTTCTCCTAAGAGATCCAGAGGCAAGTCTCCTTTCCAATTAGTTTATGGTAAGGAAGTAATTTTTCCTACTCATTTGGCTTTACCAATTATGAGGTTCCTTCAGGAGTATTTTGAGAAAAAAGATGATTTCTCAAGAAGAATTAATAAAATCATTGAGTTGAATAAGGACAGGGATGAAATTCAATACAAGATAAGGAAATATCAAAATAAGATGAAGGAGTTGTTTGATAGAAAGGACAGAGAAAGGAATTTCAAGAAAGGTGACCTAGTACTTAGATGGGATACAAGGAGGGAGGATAAAGGCAAGAATGCAAAATTTGAAAACCTCTGGTTTGGTCCATTTAGCATTGCAGAAGTCAAAGGGAATAATACATTCATCTTACAGAATTTGGGAGGAGAGTATTCCTCATTGCCAGTCAATGGGAAATACTTGAAACATTATATCTAGTATTAGATTCTCATCCATCCATTCATCATCTGTAAATATCCAAAGTGTTCATTTTATTTCGAGAAAATTTCAAGTGTGTAGTTGTTTCAGCAAAGACTCCATAGCCTAAGGAGAAGGAAAATGGATCTACTTGTTCTCTGCATCCCATAGGGGGAAGTAGTTCCCAGCTGGAGTCGATTTTGTAACATTATTTGGTTTTGATAAGTTAGTATATTAGTTAAAAATAATTTCAAAATGTTAAGTTAGGATATGGGTGAAAAAGAAAGAAAAATAAAAATGTTAGGACAATTTCATATTTTTTTATATGCATCCATATCAATAAAATGTTAGGAGTTAGTTGCCCTAAAGAAAGAAGGAAAAAGAAAATAAAATGCTAGGGAAGCCTTTATTTCAAATAAAAATAAATGCAAGCACTGCTAGTTTAAATGTGCCACATTAGAAATGTTAGATTTTTATTAACTAATCATTAATTCCCTTAATATGGATTAATTTTTGTTATAAACCTTTAACATTCAATATTATGATATATGGCACATATACAATTTATAGGACAAAGTCACTAAATGAAAAAAGGTCTTGTTGGCTTTCAATAAATTGGGTGCATCAAATAACGATTGATCTTCTCCCCACCCAAATCAATGACGGGGAGACTTCACACTCCCCTTGTCTATTTCTTTTTAACACGATGGGGGGGCAAGGGGGGGTAGGGCGCGACAGGTGGGGTCTGCAAAGCGAGTTTAATGGCGAACACCCTAACCCTATGTGGAACCACCATATTACACCACACCACTACCACCCCCCCACCCCCTGGGCTCAAAATCGTAAACCACTCGCAACACCCCCCCGGTTAAACCGCTCATGGTTTCCCTCTACCAATGACTCGTGCATCCTGTGCCTTAACCGTTATTCTTCAAATAATCCCAATCCACCACCTCACATACCCGTTGCCTATTCATAATACCGTTGCCACCTCACGTGCTCACTGCCCTACTGTCATGCCAATTATAATCACCCGTTATAGCTTCACTCCCATGCATTAAATGGCTACGGTCATGAATAAGACGATTAACCCTTCTCAGCATGTTATAAATAAACCTATACCCACCTCTTTGTCACTTTCCTCTGACTCTTTTCTATTATTTGTAGGTAAACAACTTCTGCCAGGACTTTTCTTATTCACTTAGTCTGTTACCAGAATTGCTTTTCCTCCTGTCTACCAACATGGCCCCTAAAGGGAAAACTAAAACACAGAGCACACAGTAAAGCACTGCTACTCCAATGCATTTTGACCTTGACAATGTCCCTCTTATAGACTCACTGTTCAAAATTGTAGAAGCCAAGTGTGAGTTTGATTTCTATGAACTGCACTTGTGGCTCAAACAGAATTACCTTGACAGGCAAGATACAATTAGGTTTTGAGAATCCTTACTACCATTCTTTAGTTTCCCAAAAACACATGAGTTCCATGATCTTATTAAAATATGACCCTGCGAAAAGAGCATTCATGGCTCAGAATAGAGATATTCTGATAACCATCTCTACTGAAACCATAAATCAGATGCTCCTAATCCCCCAATTGACTCCCTCACTCATTTTTCACCAGCAACACCATAATCATAACTTAACATTTCCCCAAAGAGCCCAAATTTTTGAAATCTTTTTACCTAAGGATGCATAATTACCTAAAAGAAATCCACCCTACTCATCTTCCATGTTTCTTGAAGCCTCCAGACCTTGCATTTCTCTACTTTCCTACATATTAGGGTATCCATATGACCAATCTATTAATGATACTATCCTCAGTTTCCTTTCCATTTTTAACAAATTTCAAAAAACCACATTCATGTATAGTTACAGCCAATTCTTGGTTGATAATATACATGAACAATTCATGAGCTTTACTGTACAACGAGTGTTTAGTTATAGTTCTGTAATTGTCCACATGTTTCTTTTTTATCAGGTTGATTTTTTGCATATCAAACTCTACAGGCTGGATGAACAAGGAGTGAATCAATTAGTGATTCAATGGACATAAATATTCAGGACAACTTCTACCAACTCCTCATTTTCAGAATTTGTAGATTCATTCATACATCCAGTGGCACAACTCCTCAACAGTTAGACAGAGCTAAGGATTGGAGATGAAATAAAAAGGATTTTACACTTGAGTGAGTAGATCAAAAATGGTGACTGGTATTTATACCAAAATTACACTGAGACTAGAGTGTATGGTTGTGAGCTTGCACCATATAAGCTATCCAAATATGTTCCTATGAGAATATTTTCTGTAGAATATATTAGGCAGATGATCCACATGGATGACCTACACTTTGTATCAGGCAAAAGGAAGTCTAAATTCAAGATTAAAGCACATATTGGATCATTTATTTGCAACACCAGATCAGCTAGCATTGAGGTAGATACATTGTTAAGGAAGATGAATTTCAAGCCCAGTTTCACCTAGTCCTATGATCCTTTTGGCATTATTTCTTCTTTGAGAGTTAATTTCAAGATGACTCCTTATAATCATACTCCAATGCCAGAATTTGAAAAATTCATGAATCAAGGACAATGGGTTGATGGAACCCTCCAAGAGGCAGATGAACAGTTTGTATCCACCCCCACTGAATAGACTCCAGTTGCTCAGAGCAAGCAATAGAAAAGGCTAAGAGAGGAGACTTCATCTACTGAAGGTATCATGAAAGGATTCATTTTTCAACAAAAGAAGCCAAAGGTTGGTCTGGTCACATCAGCAGAAGAAACTCAACCAGTGATAATTGACCTTGGAGATCCAGAAGTGTTTACATCAACAGGAGTTAGTGCTTCAACCACTCCTCCCACAACTAATTTTTCAACCACTCCTCCTACAAATTCACCTTCTAGAGAGCCTCTAGAAATTATTTAGTCCACAGGAACTACTTCTTCAGATGATCAAAATGTATTTTCAAGGTTCCTTGAGATAAAATAGAAAAATGAGACCTTAAAGTCCAATGTGTTCAACCAATTCTGGAAACAAACTTCAACTTACCAGCATAGGCTTCTTTCATCTTTTGATAGTGAGAAAGGAAGAATGCAAATGGAATTATTACAATCCCAAATTATATTTCCTAAATCACCATCAGATTATAAAAGACTGTGTTTTCATTTGATACCATTCAAATGCATCTAATTGACCAGATGGATATGCACAGATAGACTAGTGAGATGTTGTTTTATACTATGAAAACTACAACTGTCTCTCTTTCTAAACTTAGGAATGCCCTATCTAATGTTCAGTCTTAGCTTAAGTTAGAAATATTTCTTCTTTAGCCAAAGACAAAAGAATAAAGTCATTGGAGGATTTTGCAATTAAAGTGGGATATGATCCCAAAGATGTAAAATTAGTAGAGCTACTCCTCAGAAAGAAAGATGCAGACATTGATGCATTGAAGAAACAGTTGAAGCTGCCATCAATAGAGGATCCTTTAACAAAGGATATACTAGAGAATGAACAACAAAAGGAGGATATGCTCAGGCTTATCATTGAGTAGAATATACAGTTGAAGAAAATGGAAGAGGTGATTGCAAAATTGTTAAAAGAGAAGGAAACAACACAAATTTCCATGGTTCCAATCATAGCAGTCCCAATAGCAGTTATAGGCACAAAGCCTAGTTCATCATCAACAACCACTGATTCTACATCAACCACAATTGATCCAGCCAGATTATCACGAGAATTAGCCATAGAAAAACAGGAAAATGAAAAATTATTGTAGAAATTCCAAAGTCTAGAATTACAGAAAATCAAGAATGACACTTTGTATGTGCAGGAGATGCAGAAGTCCCACCAATTGGAACTTACAATTCAAAAATTGGAGAGTAAGTCCCTAATGGTAGATACTTTAGCCCATGCCAAGGAAAATATCTGGAAAAAAATAAGCCAATCCATGAAAAAGGTATGGCCATCCATACAGATTATATTTGAGCAGTAAGAACTCATTACTAGATGCATAGTAGTGATATAAGAACAGAAAGAAGCCTTGAAGACCAAGCCAACAGAGGCCAAAAATATGGCTAAAGTTGTAAATTCAAAAAGCATAGAAGAACTAGAAGAAATAACCATTTTCAATAGAACAACTACCATCTTAAAAATTAAGAAAGTATTACAAAAAAGGAATTTGATCAATCAATTAGAAACTAAATGTCAAACCTTGGATATTTCTCTCAAAAGATTTCATTCAAATTTTAATGTCTTAAATCAGAAAGGGATGCCAAGATTGGTAGGTTTGGACGATAAATTGATTAAATTAGAAGATTATTGCAAGGAATTGTATACTATTGTGGTGGATAGAACCAAATTTGTAGGAGTCAAAGGACATATAACAGGGAAGGCTTTTCTGGAAGCCTTGGAGTTTGATTTAACCATCATGCATGAAATCAAACATTTATTCCTCACCAAGCCCAATTTCGAAAGGTACACAGAGGTGGTTGAAACATTTAGAAAGATGGTGAATGTGGAAATCCCAAGTGAAGAAAGATGGGATCTATTGTGTGAAACAATTTAGTAATTTCTCATTCTAATAGCATGACAACTCATCAATATTTGCAGGGCAGATCATCAACAGATTCCCAAAGGATAGAGCCACCTCTTCAGC
This sequence comes from Pinus taeda, assembly GCA_000404065.3. Taxonomy (NCBI): domain Eukaryota; kingdom Viridiplantae; phylum Streptophyta; class Pinopsida; order Pinales; family Pinaceae; genus Pinus; species Pinus taeda. The sequence goes on along the minus strand of APFE030595011.1, from coordinate 3,948 downwards.
AATTTCTTGGTTCCTATTATATTGTTCTATTTTTGTAATTTTGTGATCTGAAATCGGGATTTAACAACTTGTTATCCTTACAAGAACCTCCCACTCCAAAGCTTAACAAATATATGATCTAGCTTATGTTGACAATTATGGAACTAAGTACTTGAAACAAGTGTATGTCTTTGCTTGGTTTTAACTTTTTAAGTTCTTTAATTCCATTTGTTTCTACTGATATTAAACACACATAACATCCATATAATGTAACAAATAAACATCAACACATAACAACAAATTTAATCTAGGAGTTCGCTCGAATGTCATGGGCTACGTCTCCTTGAGCTTTTGCCATCTTGACTTGGCTCTTTGGGATTATGGCAAAGTTTCTTTTAAAAGTTCCACACTCAAATCCAAAGGTTACTGAACTGAACCAATGGGCTTATAAAACCATCTATATCCTTTTCATGGCTGTCATCATTATGCAAATAGATCTAAGGTCCCTTAGACTTGATTCCTTCAATCGGTGCATTGAGCTACCCTGAGTTTCTTCATGGCACTAACTCCTTCAGAATTCTTTAAATGTACTGAAAATTCTTCTACTGTCTCCAGCACATACAAGACAACAACAATAGAATGATCATTTGCTCAAAATGAGCACTGCATTCCCAAACTAGGCCTTCCTCCAGGGTTGGCACTAGGCTACCTGAAACTTCCCTGTAGAATCTCGGCCTTTAGAAGACTCCAAATGCTTTTGAAAACCCCTGCAATGGATTCATAAGGCTCATTACAGTTAGCAATGACTATTGGTTTGCTAAGAACGAATACTGGTAGCTCCTGCAAGTGCCTCCAACCCCTGGTGGCCCTGAGCTCCAAAATCTTCCTAGATGAAAATCTCCTTGAAGATGGCTTCTTCATCTTCTTTAGACTATTCCATTGGCTTTAGAAGGATCCAATTAGCCTAGCTAGCCTCTTTTTTCACTCTCTTAGGTCGAAAACTGCTCCTGGAGTGCCTTTAGGCAGTTTCCCCTAGAGATCCTCCACTAATTTTGGCAAATTTGCACTTAACTCCAGTTAAATTTGGCATAACCACCCTTTTTTAGCACCCCACCAAACTAACCGTCGGACTAAATGTTACATAACTGTCTACGTGTGCATATGGGGTAGTTTACACTGGTGGTTAGGGAGAAAGACCGTTGAGCTGGTGGTCAGTTACCATGCAACCGCATGGAGAGGTGCTACAACGATGGTTACATCACGGCGTGTGAACAGTCTTCGGGGGATTGCTGGAAAGTAGGACCATTGGCAGTCCTAACCCCCAATCTGTAAACGGTTACAACATAAATATAACATGTTACCCTTACCTATTAAGAAAAAGCATAGAGCAGAGTTGGTAGCGCACTAGTTTATCTTGCTGGAGGTCACGAGTTCAATTCTGTCGGACCCCAACAAAATTTTACATTACCATTTTAGGGCCATGTGGCAGCCTTTGGGGTTGCTAGGTGTCAGTACTTGCTTGGTCAGCCAAAAGGAATATTCTAGGGAATATTCCAAGGAATATTCTAGGGAATACTCCTTTTTTAAATTTCCCAAAAATCAAATTATTCTTGGAAATTACAGTTTACTGGACTTTTCAAATTGTGATAACTCCCTCATATAGTGTCAGTTTTTCGAACCGTTCATGGTGTAAGAATCAAGAAGACAGATCTATCTAATCACTTAAGTTTGAAACTCTTCCTAACACTTTGAAATTTGAGCTATCATTAAGGTCTTGGATCAATATCTAATCACTCCTCCCCATTGGGAATCTCTTGGACCCAAAAAGACTGATATACTGATCTATAAAGTAGATGAGAGTACAACATCCTCTTCTTTCAGCTTCCTGTTGAAGCCCCGAAAATCGGGTCTACAACAAGGGGGATACCCGCCCGGTTTGGACCTTGGTTGGCAGCTCCTTTTCCGTTTGGTATAGCCGGTCCAACTGGGGATATGGGACAAGTTTCCCAATTTTATTTGTGTGTGTGAAGGATTGATATTTCTGGTCTAGTAGTTCTTGATCAGGGGCTCATGTCCCAAGTGTTGTAAAATGCTCAAAAATGAAAGTGCTCAGAACTGGCTCAAACCTAAATGACCAGATAGAGCTCGTCCTCCTGATTCTGGCACCACAAACGGTTCGAAAAACGGTCGTTGTATGAGAAAGTTATGCCAAAAACAAAATCGCCCAATAACCCTTAATTTTTGAATTTAAAAAAAAAATTCAAAAAAGAATATTCCACAGAATATTCCTTTTGGGCCGGCTAATTAGAAGCTTCCACGTGACAAGCTCAAAAACCGCCACGTGGCAAGGTGATGTCAGCAGCTTTTCAAAATTTTTTGTTGGTCATATTGTGGTTTGAACACACGACCTGTGTTCTATAACTTCCCCGCCTTACCATTAGGCCCTTCGGGCACTTTGTGCTATATTGGCAGAGAAAAGTGTTAAAAAAGTTTAAATTTGCATTGGGCTAGAAATGAAGGGGGCCAGCGCCCATACCATATGACCACCGCCCGAAACCATGGCTCCGCTCAAACCCTCGGTACGGAATCCCATGCAAACAAACCGCCCGAATTTTTTAGTCACATGCACATTAATTACAAGCAGTTAGACTGGCAGATTTTTGATGGAGTGCCAAATTTGGGCGGTCCCGCCATAATTGGTGAAGCTAACTGGCCGTAACTAAGGTTCGCTGGAGTTTTTTTAGGGGCAGCTGGCAGTTGGGAGTAAATGGCCATAACTTTGGTTAGGAAAGGTAGTTTTAGACGATTTTTTTTTTTGATTTTGGGTATTTTCGACCTTCTGAAGCCATTGGCACAGGCTTACAGCCATCTGAGGTCATTTGCAAAGGTTTTGGAGCCATGGAAGTTCTAGGAGCCACTAGGGCCCAGTATTGTGAGCACTGTATCGGGTTGCAGGTATCCATTGGAGGTGAACCAACAGTTAATCCTGAAGGATTCAAGTGTTCTGAATCCATTTATACAGTCTATTCCACATGTAGAGACTTCTATTCAGCTGTATATTCATTTTGAGCATTTAATTAAAACAAGGACATGCCCATTTGGGAGCCTTGGACCCAACAGACGTAGCCCAGGAGGGGTGAACTGCTTTATCAACTTCTTTTGCATCTGTGGTTGATTTATTTTGCAAAACAAATTCATTTTAATGTGTTAAACAGTAAAAGGAAATAATTCTGCTATGCTTAAATGGATCTATGAACAGCTGAAAATTTCATTTGTTTCTTTACTGCAAGACATGGGCATCTTTAAACATGTTTATTACTGAATTGAATACCTTGCAAACCATTTACAAGTAGTTTCAAATTCAGATCAAGTTGGTATCAGAGCTATGTTGTTGTTTCTTTGTATCAAAAGTAGTCAAATAAGCTATAGACAGAGCCTGAAATGAGCTAGGAAGCCTTCGAAATGCTCTTGTTATACAATTGCAAAGTAGATAAACACTCTTTCAGTCAATCTCTGGTGTATTTGTCTTTTGATTGTTTTTTTGCAAAGATATTCTAACTGTCTTGCAAGTATTGATGCTTATCAGGTTGAAACTTAAAAGAGGGGAAGGACAGTTGACTAGAGAACAAGAGAATCCTCAGTCAAGGAAGGCCAGAGAGCCATCACCTTCACCTTCAATTTCACCCTCAGGAGTCTCAGCAGAAGCTTCAAGAATGTCTAAATAGGAAGGAGAAATTCCTGCAGACATGGATCCAAAAGAAGAAGAAAGAGTCTTTATAAAGGCTTTCTTGGACCTCACTGAAATGGTGAGGATATTGTACCAAGAAAGAAATGAGAAATTGGCTGGAGAAGGGTCCAAACATCCACATGAAGGAGAGGGTTCTTCAGGAGGTAAGAAGGATGATGATCATTCCAAGAAAGGACATGGAGGTAATGGTGATCTGCCACCCCCATCGTCACCTCCTTCCT